>CAXIWF010001119.1:0-31899 GCA_964036045.1 Eutreptiella sp. 'Long Island Sound 2002' | reverse complement strand
CCCCTAGGGGCCTTCGGCCAACAGTTAGTTGGGAGGATAGTTGGCGTCCAGGACCGAGGGGTCGCCCCCCCCGTGGAGCGCACCGTCACGAAATCGTGAGCTCGTTTACGAGGAAGGCACGGGGGCCGTGGCGTGCGGCGGAGCCTCGCGCCCGCCCGGCACAGCGCTGTGGTTTGGGGGGCGCAGTGCAGGCCATTTGGGGTGGGGTTTGATGGGGTTGGGGGGCGATGGCGGACCCAACGTGCGCCCCCTTCACGTCCCCGCGCACGCCCGGCCCTGTCGTACCGCGGTGACCCTGTGTCGGCGTGCAGACCGGGGCCTGGGCTGGAGGAAAGGGGGGGGGGGGGTTTACCGACCCCCCGCCCCCCCCAGACCAAAGTGACCATCGTGGGGACAAACGAAATTTACCGTTGGGAAACTCTGATCGGGCCATTTTTCCCCCCACCCCTTTCTGATACTGCCCTGGGGCGGGGGGGGGGGGGGGGTCTGTGTGATGCCTCCTGAATGTCCCCCAGGTGCATCCCACGGCCGGTGGTGGTGCGTCCTGTCGTTCCTGAGCTCGGGGCGATGGAAACTCTGCGCAGGCACCGGGGCGCTCCTTTACCACCCTTTCTCATCCTGTCTTCTCGGGAGTTTTTTTTGGGTCGAGGAGCCCCCAAGGCAACCGCCGTCGGTGACCCTCCAAGCGCCGTCGGTTACCGCCCGAGTATACCTGAGGGGATGGTCAGGGTCTGTGGTAAAATTTATTGAAAAATCTTTTACAAAATTTTTTTAACAGATTTGTTTTTACTAAGTTTTTACCTCGTCCGGTACTAAGTGTTACCAGATACCCGTATGGTCACCCATTTTCTTGTCTTTTTTTTTTTTTTTTAATGGGGAACTCTGGAAGGAATGCAGGGATTGCATGGGCGACGATCAAAGCTGGCTTCAATTGGTGGACATGAAATGTGGTCCATGTGCAGCGCGGAGGGGAATGGGTGCCGTTTGGTGGCAAATTGACAAGTGATGGAGAGTACGGGCGACGGTGGTCGTGGTAGGGGTCGTCATGGCGGTGGTGGCGGTGGTGCGTGGGCTGGGCGGTTGTAGCGGCGGTGTTCGTGGCCATGGCCCCTGCAGTTTCGGTGGCCGTGGCGGTGCCCCCCCCCCCCCCACAGCGGCAATGGCCCCGCATTTTACGGGCATTCGAGCGCGGCGCGGGCGTTGGCCGGGGCGTTGCCTGCAGCGTTGCGTGCGTCGCAGGAGGACACCGAAGGGGACATGGGAGTGGAGATGACCACCATCTCCAGTTATGACCATCTCGATGATTGTGCAGACTCCAGTCAGGTGTCGCTTTGCGCCAGCGCCCAGGCGTGCTCTCTGGGGCTGCAGTGGAGTGGGCAGGGACGTACCCCTCCTTGCGCAAGCACGGGCTTGTCCAAGCACCGGAGTGGGCGTTGAACCGCTGTTTTTAGGATTTTTTGGGACCGCTTTTTTTTGGTCCTGAACGCTGGATTGGGTGTTTGCGACGCACTTGTAGAGGGAAAGGGGGGCTGATTCATGTCTGTGATTGTGCATTCTGTTCGTAACAACATTGTACCACACGGGGTATTAGAATGGCCGTGCACCGTAGGAGGAGGGGGGCTCCCCCCGCCCCCCCCCCCCCCGTGACCAAAGGGATCATCGTGGGAAAAACGAAATTTGCCACTGGGACAATCTGGTCGGGCCATTTTTGGTACACCCTTTTCGGTCCCAGACCCCCCCTCCCCCCCTTCAACAATTCTAAATACTTCCCCGGGACTGGGAGTGGGGGGCGGGTCAGGCATCGGAGCACCTGGTGCTGGGGCTGGGCCTAGGGGCGGGACGTGGGCACATGGAAGCACATGGGAGCAGGGGTTTTGGTTTGGGGACAGGCTTGTTCGAATCACTCGAGGGAAGTACCCAGCGAGATGCCCTGCAGGGCACAGCAGCTTTTGAGTGTGGTCTGGCCACTGACGCCCGCATCACCATCCACCGTTGAAGCATAACGGTACCCCAGGGTCCAGCACCGCAGTACCAATGCCACCAATCACTGCTGGTCGTTTGCCTGGGTTCCTGTGGCCCTGTGGTATGAATTTAGAATATTGTGCTGTGATGTTCTGTGCTGTGCTGTGCTGTGTCATGTTGTGTCATGTTGTGTCATGTTGTGTTGTGTTGTGTTGTGTTGTGGTGTGTTGTGTTGTGTCGTGTTGTGTTGTGTTGTGTTGTGTTGTGTTGTGTTGTGTTGTGTTGTGTTGTGTTGTGTTGTGTTGTGTTGTGTTGTGTTGTGTTGTGTTGTGCCGAAGGCGCTGTTACCAAAGGGCAAAAGGCCGGGATGTCTACCCACGGGTATAGGTAAACGGGCTGGGCTGTGTGTGTTGTGTGCGCGCCGTGCGTAAGTGTGTAGGCCTCGGCAGGGGGAGGGGGAGTCGGGGAGACCTGGTGAGTTCGCCTCTGGCGACCGCGCTTATTCCAGGAGCTCCCGCTGCACCCCTTCCCTTTCTGCTTGCTGGTGCAGGCGCAGCTCCTGCAACGCCCACGCCATCGTGCTGCCCGGGCCCAGGCGGGCCTTCAGCAGTGTGGCACGCGCCTTGGCGTGGGCGTACCAGATCCGACTGCACCCCGCGTGCCGCGCTGCACCATCAGTGCTTTTTGTGTGGTGCCGCACTGCTTGGTGCTGTGCACTACACTGCACTGTGTGTGCCCTGCTGCACGGTTGTTGTGGGCAGAGGGCAGTGGGCAGTGTAACGCACTGCCACGCCGCCTGGGGGCTGTGGGCAGTGGAAATCCTGCTTCATACTGCCGCATTGCCTGAGGGCAGTGGGGAGTGGTACTCCTGCCATTCTCTGCCTCCCTGCCTTGGGGCAGTGGGCCGGGCAACTTCTGCAATACAGTGCCGCCGTGCCTGGGGCAGTGGGCAGTGGAACTCCTGCGACACACTGCGCCACGGTCCGGGGGCAGGGGGCAGTGGATCTCCTGCAATGCACTGCCTCACTGCCTGGGGGCAGTGGACAGTGCAACTCCCGCAGTACACTGCCCCACTGCCTGGGGGCAGTGGGCAGTGGAACTCCTGCAATACACTGCCGCACTGCCTGGGGGCAGTGGGCAGTGGAACTCCCGCAATACACTGCCTCACTGCCTGGGGGCAGTGGGCAGTGGACGTTCTGCAACGCACTGCCCCACTGCCTGGGGGCAGTGGGCAGTGCAACTCCTGCAATGCACTGACTGCCTCACTGCCTGGGGGCAGTGGACAGTGGAACTTCTGCAATGCACTGCCTCACTGCCCGGGGGCAGCGGGCAGTGCACCTCCTGCAATGCACTGCCTCACTGCCCCGGGGCAGTGGGCAGTTGAACCCCTGCAATGCACTGAATGCCTCACTGCCTGGGAGCAGTGGGCAGTGCAACTCCTGCAATGCACTGCCTCACTGTCTGGGGGCAGTGGGCAGTGGAACTCCTGCAATGCACCGCCTCACTGCGCTTGGGCAGTGGGCAGTGCAACTCCTGCAATGCTCTGCCTCACTGCCCTGGGGCAGTGGGCAGTGCAACTCCTGCAATGCACTGCCACACTGCCTGGGGGCAGTGGGCAGTGCAACTCCTGCAACGCACTGCCTCGCTGCCTGGGGGCAGTGGGCAGTGGAACTCCTGCAATGCACTGCCTCACTGCGCTTGGGCAGTGGGCAGTGCAACTCCTGCAATGCTCCGCCCCACTGCCTGGGGACAGTGGGCAGCGCAACTCCTGCCATACACTGCCTCACTGCCCGGGGGCAGCGGGCAGTGCACCTCCTGCAATGCACTGCCTCACTGCCCCGGGGCAGTGGGCAGCTGAACCCCTGCAATGCACTGAATGCCTCACTGCCTGGGAGCAGTGGGCAGTGCAACTCCTGCAATGCACTGCCTCACTGTCTGGGGGCAGTGGGCAGTGGAACTCCTGCAATGCACCGCCTCACTGCGCTTGGGCAGTGGGCAGTGCAACTCCTGCAATGCACTGCCTCACTGCCCGGGGGCAGTGGGCAGTGCAACTCCTGCAATGCACTGCCTCACTGCCCTCGGGGCAGTGGACAGTGCAACTCCTGCAATGCTCCGCCTCACTGCCCTGGGGCAGTGGGCAGTGCAACTCCTGCAATGCACTGCCACACTGCCTGGGGGCAGTGGGCAGTGCAACTCCTGCAACGCACTGCCTCGCTGCCTGGGGGCAGTGGGCAGTGGAACTCCTGCAATGCATTGCCTCACTGCCTGGGGGCAGTGGGCAGTGGAACTCCTGCAATGCTCTGCCCCACTGCCTGGGGACAGTGGGCAGCGCAACTCCTGCCATACACTGCCGCACTGCCTGGGAGGAGTGGGCAGTGCAACTGCTGCGATGCACTGCCTCACTGCCTGGAGGCAGTGGGCAGTAGAACGCCTGCAATACACTGCCCCATTGCCTGGGGGCAGTGGACAATGCAACACCTGCAATGCACTGCCTCAGTGCCTGGGAGCAGTGGGCAGTGCAACTCCTGCAATGCACTGCCTCGCTGCCTGGTGGCAGTGGGCAGTGCAACTCCTGCAATGCACTGCCTTACCGCCTGGGGGCAGTGGGCAGTGCAACTCCTGCAATACACTGCCTCACTGCCTGGGGGCAGTGGGCAGTGCAATTCCTGCAATGCACTGCCTCACTGCCTGGGGGCAGTGGGCAGTGGAACTCCTGCAATGCACTGCCTCACTGCCTGGGGGCAGTGGGCAGTGGAACTCCTGTAATGCACTGACTCACTACCTGGGGGCAGTGGGCAGTCTAACTCCTACAATGCACTGCCTGACTGCCCTGGGGCGGTGGGCAGTGCAACTCCTGCAATGCACTGCCTCACTGCCTGGGGGCAGCGGACAGTGCAACTCCTGCAATGCACTGCCTCACTGCCTGGGGGCAGTGGGCAGCGGTCAGTGGTCGGAGTGTCCTGCAGGGCCTGTGGGGATGAAGAACCGGGTACACCAGCCTGGGGGACGGGGAGTCCTGCCCATGGGGTGGTTGGAGCGTCCCGTAGGGCCTGCGGGGAGGTAAAATCGGGCACACCGGCCTGGGGGGGCGGCGAGTCCTGCCCAGGGGGTGGTCGGAGTGCATCGCTGGGCCTGTGGGGAGGTAGATTCGGGCACACCGGCCTGGGGGGACGGGGAGTTCTGCCCAGGGGGTGGTCGGAGCGTCCTGCAGGGCCTGTGGGGACGTAGAACCGGGCACACCGGCCTGGGGGGATGGGGAGTCCAGCCCGGGGGATGGTCGGAGTTTCCTGCAGGGCCTGCGGGAATGGCCAACCGGGCCCACCGGCCTGGGGGGATGGGGAGTCCTGCCCAGGGGGTGGTCGGATTGTCCTGCAGGGCCTGTGGGGAGGTAGATTCGGGCACACCGGCCTGGGGGGATGGGGAGTCCTGCCCAGGGGTTGGTCGGAGTGTCCTGCTCGGCCTGTGGGGACGTAGATTCGGGCACACCGCCCCGGGGGGACGGGGAGTCCTGCCCAGGGGGTGGTCGGAGTGTCCTGCAGGGCCTGTGGGGACGTAGAACCGGGCACACCAGCCTAGGGGGATGGGGAGTCCTGCCCAGGGGGTGGTCGGAGTTTCCTGCAGGGCCTGCGGGGATGGACAACTTGGCCCAGCGGCCTGGGGGGACGGGGAGTCCTGCCCAGGGGGTGGTCGGAGTGTCCTGCAGGGCCTGTGGGGACGTAGAACCGGGCACACCGGCCTGGGGGGATGGGGAGTCCAGCCGAGGGGATGGTCGGAGTTTTCTGCAGGGCCTGCGGGGATGGACAACCGGGCCCACCGGCCTGGGGGGACGGGGAGTCCTGCCCAGGGGGTGGTCGGAGTGTCCTGCAGGGCCTTTGGGGGCGTGGAACCGGGCACACCGGCCTGGGCGGATGGGGAGTCCAGCCCAGCGGGTGGCCAGAGTTTCTCGCAGGGCCTGCGGGGATGGACAACCAAGCCCACCGGCCCCGGGGGATGGGGAGTCCTGCCTAGGGGGTGGTCGGAGCATCCTGCAGGGCCTTTGGGGGCGTAGAACCGGGCACACCGGCCTGGGGGGATGGGGAGTCCAGCCCAGGGGGTGGTCGTAGTTTCCTGCAGGGCCTGCGGGGATGGACAACTGGGTTCACCGGCCTGGGGGGATGGGGAGTCCAGCCCAGGGGGTGGTCGGAGTTTCCTGCAGGGCCTGTGGGGACGTAGAACCGGGCACACCGGCCTGGGGGGATGGGGAGTCCAGCCCAAGGGATGGTCGGAGTTTCCTGCAGGGCCTGCGGGGATGGACAACCGGGCGCACCGGTCTGGGGGGATGGGGAGTCCTGCGTAAGGGAAAGTCGGACCCCCCTGCAGGGCCTGTGGGGACGTAGGACCGGGCACACCGGCCTGGGGGGATGGGGAGTCCTGCCCAGGGGGTGGTCGGAGTTTCCTGCAGGGCCTGCGGGGATGGGCAACCGGGCCCACCGCCCCGGGGGGATGGGGAGCCCAGCCCAGGGGGTGGTCGGAGCGTCCTGCACGGCCTGTGGGAGCGTAGAACCGGGCACACCGGCCTGGGGGGATGGGGAGTCCCGCCCAGGGGGTGGTCGGAGTTTCCTGCAGGCCTGCGGGGATGGACAACCGGGCCCACCGGCCTGGGGGTACGGGGAGTCCTGCCCAGGGGGTGGTCGGAGCGTCCTGCAGGGCCTGTGGGGGCGTAGAACCGGGCACACCGGCTTGGGGGGATGGGGAGTCCAGCCCAGGGGATGGTCGGAGTTTCCTGCAGGGCCTGCGGGGATGGACAACCGGGCCCACCGGCCTGGGGGGATGGGGAGTCCTGCCCAGGGGATGGTCGGAGCGTCCTGCAGGGCCTGTGGGGACGTAGAACCGGGCACACCGCCCCGGGGGGATGGGGAGTCCTGCCCAGGGGGTGGTCGGAGCGTCTTGCGGGGCCTGTGGGGGGATAGAACCGGGTACACCAGCCTGGGGGGATGGGGAGTCCCGCCCAGGGGGTGGTCGGAGTTTCGTGCAGAGCTTGCGGGGATGGACAACCGGGCGCACCGGCCTGGGGGGACGGGGAGTCCTGCCCAGGGGGTGGTCGGAGCGTCCTGCAGGGCCTGTGGGGGCGTAGAACCGGGCACACCGGCCTGGGGGGACGGGGAGTCCAGCCCAGCGGGTGGTCGGAGCGTCCCGCAGGGCCTGCGGGGATGGACAACCGGGCCCACCGGCCTGGGGGGATGGGGAGTTTTGCCCAGGGGCTGGTCGGAGCGTCCTTCAGGGCTTGTGGGGACGTAGAACCGGGCACACCGCCCCGGGGGGATGGGGAGTCCTGCCCAGGGGGTGGTCGGAGCGTCCTGCAGGGCCTGTGGGGGGGTAGAACCGGGTACACCAGCCTGGGGGGATGGGGAGTCCAGCCCAGGGGGTGGTCGGAGTTTCCTGCAGGGCCTGCGGGGATGGACAACCGGGCCCACCGGCCTGGGGGGATGGGGAGTCCTGCCCAGGGGGTGGTGGGAGTTTCCTGCAGGGCCTGCGGGGATGGACAACCGGGCCCACCGGCCTGGGGGGATGGGGAGTCCAGCCCAGGGGGTGGTCGGAGTTTCCTGCAGGGCCTGCGGGGATGGACAACCGGGCCCACCGGCCTGGGGGGATGGGGAGTCCAGCCCAGGGGGTGGTCGGAGTTTCCTGCAGGGCCTGCGGGGATGGACAACCGGGCGCACCGGCCTGGGGGGATGGGGAGTCCTGCCCAGGGGGTGGTCGGAGCGTCCTGCAGGGCCTGTGGGGACGTACAACCGGGCACACCGGCCTGGGGGGATGGGGAGTCCAGCCCAAGGGATAATCGGAGTTTTTTGCAGGGCCTGCGGGGATGAACAACCGGGCCCACCGGCCTGGGGGGATGGGGAGTCCTGCCCAAGGGGTGGTCGGAGTTTCCTGCAGGGCCTGTGGGGACGTAGAACCGGGCCCACCGGCCGGGGGGGATGGGGAGCCATGCCCAGGGGGTGGTCGGAGCGTCCTGCAGGGCCTGTGGGAACGTAGAACCGGGCACACCGCCCCGGGGGGATGGGGAGTCCTGCCCAGGGGGTGGTCGGAGCGTCCTGCAGGGCCTGTGGGGATGTAGGACCGGGCACACCGGCCTGGGGGGATGGGGAGTCCCCCCCAGGGGGTGGTCGGAGTTTCCTGCAGGGCCTGCGGGGATGGACAACCGGGCCCACCAGCCTGGGGGGACGTGGAGTCCTGCCCAGGGGGTGGTCGGAGCGTCCTGCAGGGCCTGTGGGGGCGTAGAACCGGGCACACCGGCCTGGGGGGATGGGGAGTCCAGCGCAGGGGGTGGTCGGAGTTTCCTGCAGGGCCTGCGGGGATGGACAACCGGGCCCACCGGCCTGGGGGGATGGGGAGTCCTGCCCAGGGGGTGGTCGGAGCGTCCTGCAGGGCCTGTGGGGACGTAGAACCGGGCACACCGGCCTGGGGGGATGGGGAGTCGAGCCCAGGGGATGGTCGGAGTTTCCTGCAGGGCCTGCGGGGATGGACAACGTGGCCCACCGGCCTGGGGGGATGGGGAGTCCTGCCCAAGGGATGGTCGGAGCGTCCTGCAGGGCCTGTGGGGATGTAGGACCGGGCACACCGGCCTGGGGGGATGGGGAGTCCCCCCCAGGGGGTGGTCGGAGTTTCCTGCAGGGCCTGCGGGGATGGACAACCGGGCCCACCGGCCTGGGGGGACGTGGAGTCCTGCCCAGGGGGTGGTCGGAGCGTCCTGCAGGGCCTGTGGGGGCGTAGAACCGGGCACACCGGCCTGGGGGGATGGGGAGTCCAGCCCAGGGGGTGGTCGGAGTTTCCTGCAGGGCCTGCGGGGATGGACAACCGGGCCCACCAGCCTGGGGGGATGGGGAGTCCTGCCCAGGGGGTGGTCGGAGCGTCCTGCAGGGCCTGTGGGGACGTAGAACCGGGCACACCGGCCTGGGGGGATGGGGAGTCCTGCCCAGGGGGTGGTCGGAGCGTCCTGCAGGGCCTGTGGGGACGTAGAACCGGGCACACCGCCCCGGGGGGATGGGGAGTCCTGCCCAGGGGGTGGTCGGAGCGTCCTGCAGGGCCTGTGGGGGGGTAGAACCGGGTACACCAGCCTGGGGGAAGGGGAGTTCAGCCCAGGGGGTGGTCGGAGTTTCCTGCAGGGCCTGCGGGGATGGACAACCGGGCCCACCGGCCCGGGGGGGATGGGGAGTCCTGCCCAGGGGGTGGTGGGAGTTTCCTGCAGGGCCTGCGGGGATGGACAACCGGGCCCACCGGCCTGGGGGGATGGGGAGTCCTGCCCAGGGGGTGGTCGGAGTGTCCTGCAGGGCCTGTGGGGACGTAGAACCGGGCACACCGGCTTGGGGGGATGGGGAGTCCAGCCCAGGGGGTGGTCGGAGTTTCCTGCAGGGCCTGCGGGGATGGACAACCGGGCGCACCGGCCTGGGGGGATGGGGAGTCCTGCCCAGGGGGCGGTCGGAGCGTCCTGCAGGGCCTGTGGGGACGTAGAACCGGGCACACCGGCCTGGGGGGATGGGGAGTCCAGCCCAGGGGATGATCGGAGTTTTCTGCAGGGCCTGCGGGGATGAACAACCGGGCCCACCGGCCTGGGGGGACGTGGAGTCCTGCCCAAGGGGTGGTCGGAGTTTCCTGCAGGGCCTGTGGGGACGTAGAACCGGGCCCACCGGCCGGGGGGGATGGGGAGCCATGCCCAGGGGGTGGTCGGAGCGTCCTGCAGGGCCTGTGGGGACGTAGAACCGGGCACACCGCCCCGGGGGGATGGGGAGTCCTGCCCAGGGGGTGGTCGGAGCGTCCTGCAGGGCCTTTGGGGACGTAGAACCGGGCACACCGGCCTGGGGGGATGGGGAGTCGAGCCCAGGGGATGGTCGGAGTTTCCTGCAGGGCCTGCGGGGATCGACAACGTGGCCCACCGGCCTGGGGGGATGGGGAGTCCTGCCCAAGGGATGGTCGGAGCGTCCTGCAGGGCCTGTGGGGATGTAGGACCGGGCACACCGGCTTGGGGGGATGGGGAGTCCCGCCCAGGGGGTGGTCGGAGTTTCCTGCAGGGCCTGCGGGGATGGACAACCGGGCCCACCGGCCTGGGGGGACGTGGAGTCCTGCCCAGGGGGTGGTCGGAGCGTCCTGCAGGGCCTGTGGGGGCGTAGAACCGGGCACACCGGCCTGGGGGGATGGGGAGTCCAGCCCAGGGGGTGGTCGGAGTTTCCTGCAGGGCCTGCGGGGATGGACAACCGGGCCCACCGGCCTGGGGGGATGGGGAGTCCTGCCCAGGGGGTGGTCGGAGCGTCCTGCAGGGCCTGTGGGGACGTAGAACCGGGCACACCGGCCTGGGGGGATGGGGAGTCCTGCCCAGGGGTTGGTCGGAGCGTCCTGCAGGGCCTGTGGGGACGTAGAACCGGGCACACCGCCCCGGGGGGATGGGGAGTCCTGCCCAGGGGGTGGTCGGAGCGTCCTGCAGGGCCTGTGGGGGGGTAGAACCGGGTACACCAGCCTGGGGGAAGGGGAGTTCAGCCCAGGGGGTGGTCGGAGTTTCCTGCAGGGCCTGCGGGGATGGACAACCGGGCCCACCGGCCTGGGGGGATGGGGAGTCCTGCCCAGGGGGTGGTGGGAGTTTCCTGCAGGGCCTGCGGGGATGGACAACCGGGCCCACCGGCCTGGGGGGATGGGGAGTCCAGCCCAGGGGGTGGTCGGAGTGTCCTGCAGGGCCTGTGGGGACGTAGAACCGGGCACACCGGCTTGGGGGGATGGGGAGTCCAGCCCAGGGGGTTGTCGGAGTTTCCTGCAGGGCCTGCGGGGATGGACAACCGGGCGCACCGGCCTGGGGGGATGGGGAGTCCTGCCCAAGGGGTGGTCGGAGCGTCCTGCAGGGCCTGTGGGGACGTAGAACCGGGCACACCGGCCTGGGGGGATGGGGAGTCCAGCCCAGGGGATGATCGGAGTTTTCTGCAGGGCCTGCGGGGATGAACAACCGGGCCCACCGGCCTGGGGGGATGGGGAGTCCTGCCCAGGGGGTGGTCGGAGCGTCCTGCAGGGCCTGTGGGGACGTAGAACCGGGCACACCGGCCTGGGGGGATGGGGAGTCCCGCCCAGGGGGTGGTCGGAGTTTCCTGCAGGGCCTGCGGGGATGGACAACCGGGCCCACCGGCCTGGGGGGATGGGGAGTTTTGCCGAGGGGGCGGTCGGAGCGTCCTGCAGGGCCTGTGGGGACGTAGAACCGGGCACACCGGCCGGGGGGGATGGGGAGTCCTGCCCAGGGGGTGGTCGGAGCGTCCTGCAGGGCTTGTGGGGACGTAGAACCGGGCACACCGCCCCGGGGGGATGGGGAGTCCTGCCCAGGGGGTGGTCGGAGCGTCGTGCAGGGCCTGTGGGGACGTAGAACCGGGTACACCAGCCTGGGGGGATGGGGAGTTCAGCCCAAGGGGTGGTCGGAGTTTCCTGCAGGGCCTGCGGGGATGGACAACCGGGCCCACCGGCCTGGGGGGATGGGGAGTCCTGCCCAGGGGGTGGTGGGAGTTTCCTGCAGGGCCTGCGGGGATGGACAACCGGGCCCACCGGCCTGGGGGGATGGGGAGTCCTGCCCAGGGGGTGGTCGGAGTGTCTTGCAGGGCGTGTGGGGACGTAGAACCGGGCACACCGGCTTGGGGGGATGGGGAGTCCAGCCCAGGGGGTTGTCGGAGTTTCCTGCAGGGCCTGCGGGGATGGACAACCGGGCGCACCGGCCTGGGGGGATGGGGAGTCCTGCCCATGGGGGTGGTCGGAGCGTCCTGCAGGGCCTGTGGGGACGTAGAACCGGGCACACCGGCCTGGGGGGATGGGGAGTCCAGCCCAGGGGATGATCGGAGTTTTCTCCAATGCCTGCGGGGATGAACAACCGGGCCCACCGGCCTGGGGGGATGGGGAGTCCTGCCCAAGGGGTGGTCGGAGCGTCCTGCAGGGCCTGTGGGGACGTAGAACCGGGCACACCGGCCTGGGGGGATGGGGAGTCCAGCCCAGGGGGTGGTCGGAGTTTCCTGCAGGGCCTGCGGGGATGGGCAACCGGGCCCACCGGCCTGGGGGGGACGGGCAGCCCAGCCCAGGGGGTGGTCGGAGTTTCCTGCAGGGCCTGTGGGGGCGTAGAACCGGGCACACCGGCCCGGGGGGATGGGGAGTTCCGCCCAGGGGGTGGTCGGAGTTTCCTGCAGGGCCTGCGGGGATGGACAACCGGGCCCACCAGCGTGGGGGGATGGGGAGTCCTGCCCAGGGGGTGGTCGGAGCGTCCTGCAGGGCCTGTGGGGGCGTAGAACCGGGCACACCGGCCTGGGGGGATGGGGAGTCCAGCGCAGGGGGTGGTCGCAGCGTCCCGCAGGGCCTGCGGGGATGGACAACCGGGCCCACCAGCCTGGGGGGATGGGGAGTCCTGCCCAGGGGGTGGTTGGAGCGTCCTGCAGGGCCTGTGGGGACGTAGAACCGGGCACACCGGCCTGGGGGGATGGGGAGTCCTGCCCAGGGGGTGGTCGGAGTGTCTTGCTGGGCCTGTGGGGAGGTAGATTCGGGCACACCGCCCCGGGGGGACGGGGAGTCCTGCCCAGGGGGTGGTCGGAGTTTCCTGCAGGGCCTGTGGGGACGTAGAACCGGGCCCACTAGCCTGGGGGGATGGGGAGTCCTGCCCAGGGGGTGGTCGGAGCGTCCTGCAGGGCCTGTGGGAACGTAGAACCGGGCACACCGGCCTGGGGGGATGGGGAGTCCAGCCCAGGGGGTGGTCGGAGTTTCCTGTAGGGCCTGCGGGGATGGACAACCGGGCCCACCAGCGTGGGGGGATGGGGAGTCCTGCCCAGGGGGTGGTCGGAGCGTCGTGCAGGGCCTGTGGGAACGTAGAACCGGGCACACCGGCCTGGGGGGATGGGGAGTCCTGCCCAGGGGGTGGTCGGAGTTTCCTGCAGGGCCTGCGGGGATGGACAACCGGGCCCACCAGCCTCGGGGGAAGGGGAGTCGTGCCCAGGGGGTGGTCGGAGCGTCCTGCAGGGCCTGTGGGACCGTAGAACCGGGCACACCGGCCTGGGGGGATGGGGAGTCCAGCCCAGGGGGTGGTCGGAGTGTGCTGCAGGGCCTACGGGGATGGACAACCGGGCCCACCAGCCTGGGGGGATGGGGAGTCGTGCCCAGGGGGTGGTCGGAGCGTCCTGCAGGGCCTGTGGGGGGGTAGAACCGGGCACACCGGCCTGGGGGGATGGGGAGTCCAGCGCAGGGGGTGGTCGGAGTTTCCTGCAGGGCCTGCGGGGATGGACAACCGGGCCCACCGGCCTGGGGGGATGGGGAGTCCTGCCCAGGGGGTGGTGGGAGTTTCCTGCAGGGCCTGCGGGGATGGACAACCGGGCCCACCGGCCTGGGGGGATGGGGAGTCCTGCCCAAGGGGTGGTCGGAGTGTCCTGCAGGGCCTGTGGGGACGTAGAACCGGGCACACCGGCCTGGGGGGATGGGGAGTCCACCCAGGGGGTGGTCGGAGTTTCCTGCAGGGCCTGCGGGGACGGACAACCGGGCGCACCGGCCTGGGGGGATGGGGAGTCCTGCCCAGGGGGTGGTCGGAGCGTCCTGCAGGGCCTGTGGGGACGTAGAACCGGGCACACCGGCCTGGGGGGATGGGGAGTCCAGCCCAGGGGATGATCGGAGTTTTTTGCAGGGCATGCGGGGATGAACAACCGGGCCCACCGGCCTGGGGGGATGGGGAGTCCTGCCCAAGGGGTGGTCGGAGTTTCCTGCAGGGCCTGTGGGGACGTAGAACCGGGCCCACCGGCCGGGGGGGATGGGGAGTCCCGCCCAGGGGGTGGTTGGAGCGTCCTGTACGGCCTGTGGGAACGTAGAACCGGGCACACCGCCCCGGGGGGATGGGGAGTCCTGCCCAGGGGGTGGTCGGAGCGTCCTGCAGGGCCTTTGGGGGCGTAGAACCGGGCACACCGGCCTGGGGGGATGGGGAGTCCAGCGCAGGGGGTGGTCGGAGTTTCCTGCAGGGCCTGCGGGGATGGACAACCGGGCCCACCGGCCTGGGGGGATGGGGAGTCCTGCCCAGGGGGTGGTGGGAGTTTCCTGCAGGGCCTGCGGGGATGGACAACCGGGCCCACCGGCCTGGGGGGATGGGGAGTCCTGCCCAAGGGGTGGTCGGAGTGTCCTGCAGGGCCTGTGGGGACGTAGAACCGGGCACACCGGCCTGGGGGGATGGGGAGTCCACCCAGGGGGTGGTCGGAGTTTCCTGCAGGGCCTGCGGGGACGGACAACCGGGCGCACCGGCCTGGGGGGATGGGGAGTCCTGCCCAGGGGGTGGTCGGAGCGTCCTGCAGGGCCTGTGGGGACGTAGAACCGGGCACACCGGCCTGGGGGGATGGGGAGTCCAGCCCAGGGGATGATCGGAGTTTTTTGCAGGGCATGCGGGGATGAACAACCGGGCCCACCGGCCTGGGGGGATGGGGAGTCCTGCCCAAGGGGTGGTCGGAGTTTCCTGCAGGGCCTGTGGGGACGTAGAACCGGGCCCACCGGCCGGGGGGGATGGGGAGTCCCGCCCAGGGGGTGGTTGGAGCGTCCTGCACGGCCTGTGGGAACGTAGAACCGGGCACACCGCCCCGGGGGGATGGGGAGTCCTGCCCAGGGGGTGGTCGGAGCGTCCTGCAGGGCCTTTGGGGGCGTAGAACCGGGCACACCGGCCTGGGGGGATGGGGAGTCCAGCGCAGGGGGTGGTCGGAGTTTCTTGCAGGGCCTGCGGGGATGGACAACCGGGCCCACCGGCCTGGGGGGATGGGGAGTCCTGCCCAGGGGGTGGTGGGAGTTTCCTGCAGGGCCTGCGGGGATGGACAACCGGGCCCACCGGCCTGGGGGGATGGGGAGTCCTGCCCAAGGGGTGGTCGGAGTGTCCTGCAGGGCCTGTGGGGACGTAGAACCGGGCACACCGGCCTGGGGGGATGGGGAGTCCACCCAGGGGGTGGTCGGAGTTTCCTGCAGGGCCTGCGGGGACGGACAACCGGGCGCACCGGCCTGGGGGGATGGGGAGTCCTGCCCAGGGGGTGGTCGGAGCGTCCTGCAGGGCCTGTGGGGACGTAGAACCGGGCACACCGGCCTGGGGGGATGGGGAGTCCAGCCCAGGGGATGATCGGAGTTTTTTGCAGGGCATGCGGGGATGAACAACCGGGCCCACCGGCCTGGGGGGATGGGGAGTCCTGCCCAAGGGGTGGTCGGAGTTTCCTGCAGGGCCTGTGGGGACGTAGAACCGGGCCCACCGGCCGGGGGGGATGGGGAGTCCCGCCCAGGGGGTGGTTGGAGCGTCCTGCACGGCTTGTGGGAACGTAGAACCGGGCACACCGCCCCGGGGGGATGGGGAGTCCTGCCCAGGGGGTGGTCGGAGCGTCCTGCAGGGCCTTTGGGGGCGTAGAACCGGGCACACCGGCCTGGGGGGATGGGGAGTCCAGCCCAGGGGATGGTCGGAGTTTTCTGCAGGGCCTGCGGGGATGGACAACCGGGCCCACCGGCCTGGGGGGATGGGGAGTCCTGCCCAAGGGATGGTTGGAGTGTCCTGCAGGGCCTGTGGGGACGTAGGACCGGGCACACCGGCCTGGGGGGATGGGGAGTCCCGCCCAGGGGGTGGTCGGAGTTTCCTGCAGGGCCTGCGGGGATGGACAACCGGGCCCACCGGCCTGGGGGAACGGGGAGTCCTGCCCAGGGGGTGGTCGGAGCGTCCTGCAGGGCCTGTGGGGGCGTAGAACCGGGCACACCGGCCTGGGGGGACGGGGAGTCCAGCCCAGCAGGTGGTCGGAGCGTCCCGCAGGGCCTGCGGGGATGGACAACCGGGCCCACCGGCCTGGGGGGACGGGGAGTCCTGCCCAGGGGGTGGTCGGAGCGTCCTGCAGGGCCTGCGGGGATGGTAACCGGGCCCACCGGCCTGGGGGGACGGGGAGTCCTGCCCAGGGGGTGGTCGGAGTTTCCTGCAGGGCCTGCGGGGATGGACAACCGGGCCCACCGGCCTGGGGGGATGGGGAGTGCTGCCCAGGGGGTGGTCGGAGCGTCCTGCAGGGTCTGTGGGGACGTAGAACCGGGCACACCGCCCCGGGGGGATGGGGAGCCATGCCCAGGGGTGGTCGGAGCGTCCTGCAGGGCCTGTGGGGGGGTAGAACCGGGTACACCAGCCTGGGGGGATGGGGAGTCCAGCCCAGGGGGTGGTCGGAGTTTCCTGCAGGGCCTGCGGGGATGGACAACCGGGCCCACCGGCCTGGGGGGATGGGGAGTCCTGCCCAGGGGGTGGTGGGAGTTTCCTGCAGGGCCTGCGGGGATAGACAACCGGGCCCACCGGCCTGGGGGGATGGGGAGTCCTACCCAGGGCGTGGTCGGAGTGTCCTACAGGGCCTGTGGGGACGTAGAACCGGGCACACCGGCTTGGGGGGATGGGGAGTCCAGCCCAGGGGGTGGTCGGAGTTTCCTGCAGGGCCTGCGGGGATGGACAACCGGGCGCACCGGCCTGGGGGGATGGGGAGTCCAGCCCGAGGGATGATCGGAGTTTTCTGCAGGGCCTGCGGGGATGAACAACCAGGCCCACCGGCCTGGGGGGATGGGGAGTCCTGCCCAGGGGGTGGTCGGAGCGTCCTGCAGGGCATGTGGGGACGTAGAACCGGGCACACCGGCCCGGGGGGATGGGGAGCCATGCCCAGGGGTGGTCGGAGCGTCCTGCAGGGCCTGTGGGGGGGTAGAACCGGGTACACCAGCCTAGGGGGATGGGGAGTCCAGCCCAGGGGGTGGTCGGAGTTTCCTGCAGGGCCTGCGGGGATGGACAACCGGGCCCACCGGCCTGGGGGGATGGGGAGTCCTGCCCAGGGGGTGGTGGGAGTTTCCTGTAGGGCCTGCGGGGATGGACAACCGGGCACACCGGCCTGGGGGGATGGGGAGTCCTGCCCAGGGGGTGGTCGGAGTGT
This sequence comes from Eutreptiella sp. 'Long Island Sound 2002', assembly GCA_964036045.1. Taxonomy (NCBI): domain Eukaryota; phylum Euglenozoa; class Euglenophyceae; order Eutreptiales; family Eutreptiaceae; genus Eutreptiella; species Eutreptiella sp. 'Long Island Sound 2002'. The sequence goes on along the minus strand of CAXIWF010001119.1, from coordinate 15,013 downwards.
CCTACAGGGCCTGTGGGGACGTAGAACCGGGCACACCGGCTTGGGGGGATGGGGAGTCCTGCCCAGGGGGTGGTCGGAGCGTCCTGCAGGGCCTGTGGGGACGTAGAACCGGGCACACCGGCCTGGGGGGATGGGGAGTCCAGCCCAGGGGATGATCGGAGTTTTCTGCAGGGCCTGCGGGGATGAACAACCAGGCCCACCGGCCTGGGGGGATGGGGAGTCCTGCCCAAGGGGTGGTCTGAGCGTCCTGCAGGGCCTGTGGGGACGTAGAACCGGGCACACCGGCCTCGGGGGATGGGGAGTCCAGCCCAGGGGGTGGTCGGAGTTTCCTGCAGGGCCTGCGGGGATGGGCAACCGGGCCCACCGGCCTGGGGGGGACGGGGAGCCCAGCCCAAGGGGTGGTCGGAGTTTCCTGCAGGGCCTGTGGGGGCGTAGAACCGGGCACACCGGCCCGGGGGGATGGGGAGTTCCGCCCAGGGGGTGGTCGGAGTTTCCTGCAGGGCCTGCGGGGATGGACAACCGGGCCCACCAGCGTGGGGGGATGGGGAGTCCTGCCCAGGGGGGGGTCGGAGCGTCCTGCAAGGCCTGTGGGGACGTAGAACCGGGCACACCGGCCTGGGGGGACGGGGAGTCCTGCCCAGGGGGTGGTTGGAGTGTCTTGTTGGGCCTGTGGGGAGGTAGATTCGGGCACACCGCCCCGGGGGGACGGGGAGTCCTGCCCAGGGGGTGGTCGGAGTGTCCTGCAGGGCCTGTGGGGACGTAGAACCGGGCACACCGGCTTGGGGGGATGGGGAGTCCAGCCCAGGGGGTGGTCGGAGTTTCCTGCAGGGCCTGCGGGGATGGACAACCGGGCCCACCAGCCTGGGGGGATGGGGAGTCCTGCCCAGGGGGTGGTCGGAGCGTCGTGCAGGGCCTGTGGGAACGTAGAACCGGGCACACCGGCCTGGGGGGATGGGGAGCCCAGCCCAGGGGGTGGTCGGAGTTTCCTGCAGGGCCTGCGGGGATGGACAACCGGGCCCGCCAGCGTGGGGGGATGGGGAGCCCAGCCCAGGGGGTGGTCGGAGTTTCCTGCAGGGCCTGTGGGGGCGTAGAACCGGGCACACCGGCCCGGGGGGATGGGGAGTTCCGCCCAGCGGGTGGTCGGAGCGTCCTGCAGGGCGTGCGGGGATGGACAACCGGGCCCACCAGCGTGGGGGGATGGGGAGTCCTGCCCAGGGGGTGGTCGGAGCGTCCTGCAGGGCCTGCGGGGACGTTGAACCGGGCACACCGGCCTGGGGGGATGGGAAGTCCTGCCCAGGGGGTGGTCGGAGTGTCTTGTTGGGCCTGTGGGGAGGTAGATTCGGGCACACCGCCCCGGGGGGACGGGGAGTCCTGCCCAGGGGGTGGTCGGAGTGTCCTGCAGGGCCTGTGGGGACGTAGAACCGGGCACACCGGCTTGGGGGGATGGGGAGTCCAGCCCAGGGGGTGGTCGGAGTTTCCTGCATGGCCTGCGGGGATGGACAACCGGGCCCACCAGCCTGGGGGGATGGGGAGTCCTGCCCAGGGGGTGGTCGGAGCGTCGTGCAGGGCCTTTGGGAACGTAGAACCGGGCACAACGGCGTGGGGGGATGGGGAGTCCTGCCCAGGGGGTGGTCGGAGTGTCTTGCTGGGCCTCTTGGGAGGTAGATTCAGGCACACCGCCCCGGGGGGACGGGGAGTCCTGCCCCAGGGGTGGTCGGAGTGTCCTGCAGGGCCTGTGGGGACGTAGAACCGGGCACACCGGCTTGGGGGGATGGGGAGTCCAGCCCAGGGGGTGGTCGGAGTTTCCTGCAGTGCCTGCGGGGATGGACAACCGGGTCCACCAGCGTGGGGGGATGGGGAGTCCTGCCCAGGGGGTGGTCGGAGCGTCCTGCAGGGCCTGTGGGGACGTTGAACCGGGCACACCGGCCTGGGGGGATGGGAAGTCCTGCCCAGGGGGTGGTCGGAGTGTCTTGTTGGGCCTGTGGGGACGTAGAACCGGGCACACCGGCTTGGGGTGATGGGGAGTCCCGCCCAGGGGGTGGTCGGAGTTTCCTGCATGGCCTGCGGGGATGGACAACCGGGCCCACCAGCCTGGGGGGATGGGGAGTCCTGCCCAGGGGATGGTCGGAGCGTCCTGCAGGGCCTTTGGGGACGTAGAACCGGGCACACCGGCCTGGGGGGATGGGGAGTCCTGCCCAGGGGGTGGTCGGAGTGTCTTGCTGGGCCTGTGGGGAGGTAGATTCGGGCACACCGCCCCGGGGGGACGGGGAGTCCTGCCCAGGGGGTGGTCGGAGCGTCCTGCAGGGCCTGTGGGGACGTAGAACCGGGCACACCGGCTTGGGGGGATGGGGAGTCCAGCCCAGGGGGTGGTCGGAGTTTCCTGCATGGCCTGCGGGGATGAACAACCGGGCCCACCAGCCTGGGGGGATGGGGAGTCCTGCCCAGGGGGTGGTCGGAGCGTCCTGCAGGGCCTTTGGGGACGTAGAACCGGGCACACCGGCCTGGGGGGATGGGGAGTCCTGCCCAGGGGGTGGTCGGAGTGTCTTGCTGGGCCTGTGGGGAGGTAGATTCGGGCACACCGCCCCGGGGGGACGGGGAGTCCTGCCCAGGGGGTGGTCGGAGTGTCCTGCAGGGCCTGTGGGGACGTAGAACCGGGCACACCGGCTTGGGGGGATGGGGAGTCCAGCCCAGGGGGTGGTGGGAGTTTCCTGCAGGGCCTGCGGGGATGGACAACCGGGCCCACCAGCCTGGGGGGATGGGGAGTCCTGCCCAGGGGGTGGTCGGAGCGTCGTGCAGGGCCTGTGGGAACGTAGAACCGGGCACACCGGCCTGGGGGGATGGGGAGTCCAGCCCAGGGGGTGGTCGGAGTTTCCTGCAGGGCCTGCGGGGATGGACAACCGGGCCCACCAGCCTGGGGGGATGGGGAGTCCTGCCCAGGGGGTGGTCGGAGCGTCCTGCAGGGCCTGTGGGGACGTAGAACCGGGCCCACCAGCCCGGGGGGATGGGGAGTCCCGCCCAGGGGGTGGTCGGAGTTTCCTGCAGGGCCTGCGGGGATGAACAACCGGGCCCACCGGCCTGGGGGGACGGGGAGTCCTGCCCAGGGGGTGGTCGGAGCGTCCTGCAGGGCCTGTGGGGGCGTAGAACCGGGCACACCGGCTTGGGGGGATGGGGAGTCCAGCCCAGGGGATGGTCGGAGTTTCCTGCAGGGCCTGCGGGGATGGACAACCGGGCCCACCAGCCTGGGGGGATGGGGAGTCCTGCCCAGGGGGTGGTCGGAGCGTCCTGCAGGGCCTGTGGGGGCGTAGAACCGGGCACACCGGCTTGGGGGGATGGGGAGTCCAGCCCAGGGGATGGTCGGAGTTTCCTGCAGGGCCTGCGGGGATGGACAACCGGGCCCAGCAGCCCGGGGGGATGGGGAGTCCCGCCCAGGGGGTGGTCGGAGTTTCCTGCAGGGCCTGCGGGGATGAACAACCGGGCCCACCGGCCTGGGGGGACGGGGAGTCCTGCCCAGGGGGTGGTCGGAGCGTCCTGCAGGGCCTGTGGGGGCGTAGAACCGGGCACACCGGCTTGGGGGGATGGGGAGTCCAGCCCAGGGGATGGTCGGAGTTTCCTGCATGGCCTGCGGGGATGGACAACCGGGCCCACCAGCCTGGGGGGATGGGGAGTCCTGCCCAGGGGATGGTCGGAGCGTCCTGCAGGGCCTCTGGGGACGTAGAACCGGGCACACCGGCCTGGGGGGATGGGGAGTCCTGCCCAGGGGGTGGTCGGAGTGTCTTGCTGGGCCTGTGGGGAGGTAGATTCGGGCACACCGCCCCGGGGGGACGGGGAGTCCTGCCCAGGGGGTGGTCGGAGCGTCCTGCAGGGCCTGTGGGGACGTAGAACCGGGCACACCGGCTTGGGGGGATGGGGAGTCCAGCCCAGGGGGTGGTCGGAGTTTCCTGCATGGCCTGCGGGGATGGACAACCGGGCCCACCAGCCTGGGGGGATGGGGAGTCCTGCCCAGGGGGTGGTCGGAGCGTCCTGCAGGGCCTTTGGGGACGTAGAACCGGGCACACCGGCCTGGGGGGATGGGGAGTCCTGCCCAGGGGGTGGTCGGAGTGTCTTGCTGGGCCTGTGGGGAGGTAGATTCGGGCACACCGCCCCGGGGGGACGGGGAGTCCTGCCCAGGGGGTGGTCGGAGTGTCCTGCAGGGCCTGCGGGGATGGACAACCGGGCCCAGCAGCCCGGGGGGATGGGGAGTCCCGCCCAGGGGGTGGTCGGAGTTTCCTGCAGGGCCTGCGGGGATGAACAACCGGGCCCACCGGCCTGGGGGGACGGGGAGTCCTGCCCAGGGGGTGGTCGGAGCGTCCTGCAGGGCCTGTGGGGGCGTAGAACCGGGCACACCGGCTTGGGGGGATGGGGAGTCCAGCCCAGGGGATGGTCGGAGTTTCCTGCATGGCCTGCGGGGATGGACAACCGGGCCCACCAGCCTGGGGGGATGGGGAGTCCTGCCCAGGGGATGGTCGGAGCGTCCTGCAGGGCCTCTGGGGACGTAGAACCGGGCACACCGGCCTGGGGGGATGGGGAGTCCTGCCCAGGGGGTGGTCGGAGTGTCTTGCTGGGCCTGTGGGGAGGTAGATTCGGGCACACCGCCCCGGGGGGACGGGGAGTCCTGCCCAGGGGGTGGTCGGAGCGTCCTGCAGGGCCTGTGGGGACGTAGAACCGGGCACACCGGCTTGGGGGGATGGGGAGTCCAGCCCAGGGGGTGGTGGGAGTTTCCTGCAGGGCCTGCGGGGATGGACAACCGGGCCCACCAGCCTGGGGGGATGGGGAGTCCTGCCCAGGGGGTGGTCGGAGCGTCGTGCAGGGCCTGTGGGAACGTAGAACCGGGCACACCGGCCTGGGGGGATGGGGAGTCCAGCCCAGGGGGTGGTCGGAGTTTCCTGCAGGGCCTGCGGGGATGGACAACCGGGCCCACCAGCCTGGGGGGATGGGGAGTCCTGCCCAGGGGGTGGTCGGAGCGTCCTGCAGGGCCTGTGGGGACGTAGAACCGGGCCCACCAGCCCGGGGGGATGGGGAGTCCCGCCCAGGGGGTGGTCGGAGTTTCCTGCAGGGCCTGCGGGGATGAACAACCGGGCCCACCGGCCTGGGGGGACGGGGAGTCCTGCCCAGGGGGTGGTCGGAGCGTCCTGCAGGGCCTGTGGGGGCGTAGAACCGGGCACACCGGCTTGGGGGGATGGGGAGTCCAGCCCAGGGGGTGGTCGGAGTTTCCTGCAGGGCCTGCGGGGATGGACAACCGGGCCCACCAGCCTGGGGGGATGGGGAGTCCTGCCCAGGGGGTGGTCGGAGCGTCCTGCAGGGCCTGTGGGGGCGTAGAACCGGGCACACCGGCCTGGGGGGATGGGGAGTCCAGCCCAGGGGGTGGTCGGAGCGCCCTGCAGGGCCTGTGGGGACGTAGAACCGGGCGCACCGGCTCGGGGGGGACGGGGAGTCCTGCCCAGGGGGTGTTCGGAGTCTCCTGCCAGGCCAATGGGGGGCCATCTTCTTCAGAGAACCGGGCGCACCGGCCCGGGGGGGACGGGGAGTCCTGCCCAGGGGGTGTTCGGAGCCTCCTGCCAGGGCCAACGGGGGGCCATCTTCTTCAGAGAACCGGGCGCACCGGCCCGGGGGGGACGGGGAGTCCTGCCCAGGGGGTGTTCGGAGTCTCCTGCAAGGCCAGTGGGGGGCCATCTTCTTCAGAGAACCGGGCGCACCGGCCCGGGGGGGACGGGGAGTCCTGCCCAGGGGGTGTTCGGAGTCTCCTGCCAGGCCAATGGGGGGCCATCTTCTTCAGAGAACCGGGCGCACCGGCCCGGGGGGGACGGGGAGTCCTGCCCAGGGGGTGTTCGGAGTCTCCTGCCAGGCCAATGGGGGGCCATCTTCTTCAGAGAACCGGGCGCACCGGCCCGGGGGGGACGGGGAGTCCTGCCCAGGGGGTGTTCGGAGTCTCCTGCCAGGCCAATGGGGGGCCATCTTCTTTAGAGAACCGGGCGCACCGGCCTGGGGGGGACGGGGAGTCCCGCCCAGGGGGTGTTCGGAGCCTCCCGCAAGGCCAGTGGGCGGCCATCTTCTTCGGAGAACCGGGCGCACCAGCCTGGGGGGGACGGGGAGTCCTGTCCAGGGGGTGTTCGGAGCCTCCTGCAAGACCCGTGGGGGGCTACCTTCCTTCAAAGCCCCCCACCCCTAGTCCCACTATGCTATGCAGCAAGGCAGTAGGGCAGCAGTACCAGGGGTCATAACCCCGGGGTAGCAGTAGCAGGGACTCAACGTGAGTCCTCTTAACCATGAACAACCCCAAATACCGCCGGGGCTTAACTCCCGAACGTAACGGTATTTGGGGCCCCCGTGGGCCTTATGAGCCCACGGAGTGTACTGAGGCGTGGCTACCAGCACTTAAAGTCTGGCCTGCCATACCCATCGCTGGGCCCTTTCAGTACGGCCGGTCGGGTCCGGCTCTGGGGGCTGCGCACTAAACTGGCACCGGGGGAGGGCCATTTACCTGGTTAAGCATTATTTACGGCGGTAGGCACTATTTATTACATTAGGTAGTTACTCAGCGCAATTGGTTACCCCGCAGACATGCCCCTTCCAGTGGTGCGCTCACCTTTGGGGCTGCCTTTGGGGGATCGGGGGCTGTTACCCCTCCCGGACGCCCTCTCTGGTGTTGGCGCCGGGGTGGTGGCCGGGGGGCCTTATACCTTACCTCAAAGGATGTTGGATACCCTTACCGGGGCGTCCAGCCGGACGGGTGCCCAGGGGGGGCATTCAGATTCTTGTTATCTTCATACACATACAAATCACATAGGCCAGCTGTCAGTTGGAGAAGACAACTCCACAGGGGCGCCACTGGCCCTCCTCTGTAAACTCTCTGAGAAAGCGTTCTGAGTACCCCCAGGCCAGTTCCCAGGCACCGCGCCTCTGCTAGGGCGGGGGCCCCTCACATGCACCCTCCGGGGCCCTTTCCACCTGCACACCTGGACGCTTGCCATGAAGACCCCGCATTGGAGCCTCCTCGGTGGCGCGCCCGGGCCCAGTTGTTCACGCGGCCGGCCGCCGATGCGGGGCCCTGGAGGCGCGCCGCACGGGCGCTGCCAGCCTGTGAGAGGGGCAAGGGCAGGAGAAGGGGGTGGGGGGGGGGGGGGGGGGCAGTGGGCAGGGGAGGCGGCACGGAGTGGCTGCGGGAGGTAGTGCATGGGGGGCACTGAGAGCTGCATGGGGGTGTGTGGGATGGAGTTGGGGCAGAGGGCCCTGTGGGTGGGGCAAAGGCGTTGAGGGGAGATGGAGGGGGAGGCTGTACCAGCCTTCCTCTCTAGGGATCGCTGGTCCGTTCCCGGGGCCCTGGCGGCCGGTACTAGGGGGCCGCGGGGTCCCTGGGGATGGCGCTTGGCACTGGGACGTGCGCGCACCCGACACTGTTAGTACACCGCCTATTGGCAGTGCCCGGGCCCTGTCGTCCGAAGCTTCGCACCCGGCACCCAGCCCGTGGGTAGAGCTGGGGAGTACTCAGTGTGTTGTGTTGTGTTGTGCCGAAGGCGCTGCTACCAAAGGGCAAAAGGCCAGGATGTCTACCCACGGGTACAGGTAAACGGGCTGGGCTGTGTGTGTTGTGTGCGCGCTGTGCGTAAGTGTGTAGGCCTCGGCAGGGGGAGGGGGAGTCGGGGAGACCTGGTGAGCTCGCCTCTGGCGACCGCGCTTATTCCAGGAGCTCTCGCTGCACCCCTTCCCTTTCTGCTTGCTGGTGCAGGCGCAGCTCCTGCAACGCCCACGCCATTGTGCTGCCCGGGCCCAGGCGGGCCTTCATCAGTGTGGCACGCGCCTTGGCGTGGGCGTACCAGATCCGTATGGACTCCTCCACGATGTGACGGAGGAACTCCGTGCCCAGCGAGTGGGGCCCTGTACACTCCAGGTGGGCCAGCTGCATGGAGGGGGTCCGCAGGGCTGCCGCCCACTGCTCCAGCACAGTCGATTCCCACAGCTGGTGTCGCACTGGGGCCGCCCGTGGCCCCACCTTCTGGTCGAGCCACGCTGCGAGGCGCCGGCGGGCAGGCCCCCACTCGTGCAATTGAGCCGAGCAGGCCCACAGGTGGGGCGCCGTCTCGGGCTGTGTCCCGCACAGGAGGCACGTTGTATCCAGCACCGTGCCCCGGTGGGAGGAACGGTGGGCTAGGACGGTCATGGTCGGGACGTTGTCCATGCGATGCGCCGTGATGTGGCGCTGCTGGTCGTGGTCGAACCAGTCCAGGGGGAGGCCCCCCCCTGGCATGAAATTTACCCCCCAGCGGGCCTCGTAGATGGCTTGCGCCGGTATGGAGGCCCGGTCCTGCAACCAGTCACTCAGCGCCGTCGGGGAGAGCTGGCACTGGTCGCGGAAGGGCACTGGGGGGATAAATGAGTAGGGGCGCCTGAGGAGCCACGTAAGGTCCACCTCCGGCGGCTCCCGCGTCGCTGCGTCCACACGGACGTTGAGGTCCGTGATCCAGTGCGATGGTGTGGTCACCACATTGATGGCAGACCTCGGGGAGAGGCGCTGCCCCCCCAGGACAGTGGCGTAGAGGTGGTGGATGCCATCTCCGCAGTGCCCTCCTTCCTGGTACGTGCGGAGGGCCCCCACTGCTGCCTCCGAGCCCGGCACCAGCCAGTAAACCCCCTGCTGTGTCGCCACCCGGCGGGCATACGAGAGGAGGGCCATCGCCTCCCCCTCCTGGGAGGTGCCCACTCCTGAGGCCACCTGGGCCTGATACTCCCCAGGCCCGCTCTGGACGACCCCGGCCATGGCCATACCCGCCTGCGTGGCCCCTGCATCCACCGCCACGACACTGCCTCGGAGGGTCGCCAGCGCAGGCAGGTCATGGAACCAGACGCCCGGGCGAGTCTCTGGGGCCAACACTCGCGGGGGGTCGGTCGCCCGGCCGTGGGGCGCCAGGAGGGCCATGTCCCCATGGTGCTCCCTGAGGTGGGTGCGCAGGGCCTGGTGTAGCTCCGCTGGCACTGTCCCCACCGTATCGAGGGAGTAATAGAGGGGCCCCTTGTGCGGGTGCCCCGGGCATTTGTGCGCCATGCACTCCGCTGGATATTGGAAGCGCGCCACCGCCGCCGGGGCTATGGCGATCCACGGAAACGGCGGCAGCGTCGAGGTGACCGTCACGAGAGGGGCCTGCGATGTGCTGGCCCAGTTCCAGTAGGTGGTGTGTTGTGTTGTGTCATGTTGTGTTGTGTTGTGGTGTGGTGTGCGGAAGGCGCTGTTACCAAATGGCAATGGCCGGGATTGTGTTGCATACGGGTAATGCAAGCTGGGAGGGCTGTGTGTCTGAACGCATGCTGTGTGTAGCGTGTTTCGCACCTGCGGCGGCGCGAGCCGCTTTCCCCTCTCACGCTGGCCTCAGTTGGTGTGGCGTGGCATGCTGCGTTGTGTTGTGTTGTGTTGTGTTGCGCTGCGCTGTGTGCCGTGCCGTGCTGTGTTGTGTTGTGTCATGTCATGTCATGTTGCGTCATGTCGTGTTGTGTTGTGTTGTGTGGTGTGGTGCTGCTGTGCTGTGCTGTGTGCTGTGCTGTGTGCTGTGCTGTCCTGTGCTGTCCTATGCTGTGCTGTGTGCGGTGCGGTGCGGTGCTGTGCTGTGCTGTGCTGTGCTGTGCTGTGCTGTGCTGTGTGCGGTGCGGTGCGGTGCGGTGCGGTGCTGTGGCGTGTCGTGTCATGTCTTGTCGTGTCGTGACATGACGTGTTGTGTTGTGTTGTGTTGTGTTGTGTTGTGTTGTGTTGTGTTGTGCTGTGCTGTGTTGTGTTGTGTTGTGTTGTGTTGTGTTGTGTTGTGTTGTGTTGTGTTGTGTTGTGTTGTGTTGTGTTGTGTTGTGTTGTGTTGTGTTGTGTTGTGTTGTGTTGTGTTGTGTTGTGTTTGGGCTCAAAAGGACCGCAAGGTGTGTGCACTGCGTGGCAATGCCCCACCGCGGCCTCCGGTGCATGGCTCTTGATGATGCCGTGCCCTGAGATGGATCATCCTGAGGCTGACGAGGGAGGCGGATGTGGCCTGGGGCACAGGGTCTGGCCCGGGGGCAGGGGGTGTGGCCTGGGGGATTCAGGCGTCCAGGCCAACAACGTCGACGCGCTGAATGCCCATCCGACTGAAAGCAGAGGAACCGCAGGTCCAGGGCCGGGGGCGGGGGGGGTTGGTCGGTTGAGCCCCCCCGAAGGAGGCGGGGGAGGGGGGGTCTGGAAACAGGGACACGGACCTCCTCCCGCCTGGGGCACCGCCTGCCACGCGTTGCCACGCGCCCCTCTGCCCCGTCCCCGTTTTTGCAGGCGTCTTCAGCGCCCGTCGATCCATCGCAGCCTCCAGTGCAGCCCCCGCCAGCACAGGGGCAGGCCGAGTGGGCACTGAAGACGGAGGAGGAGTTCTGCAACGTATGGATCGCCGCACGAGGGTGATGCACTCGGGAGTGGTGGTGGTGTTGGTGGTGGCAGGGCGATCCTGAGGGACGCCTTTAGTGTCAACCTACCGGGGCAACCGCCGTCGGTTACCCTCCAACCGCCGTCGCTTACCCTCCAACCGCCGTCGGTAAAGCTCCAAGCGCTGAGCTGGATTTGATGGACGCCCACGGCTTTTTTTTTGGTTTTTTTTTTTTGCGTTTTGGACCGCCCCCAGGGCCCGCTCTATTACCGTCAACCGGCCCCACTGCAACCGCCCGTTGGTTACCCTCCAACCCTCCAGCTGCGTTTGATGGACTCCAGCAGCTTTTTGTCCCCCCCGTTCTGCCGTGTGGGATGGACAATAGTTGCCGTTGCAGTGGCCGTGGCCCTGGCCCTGCAGCGGCAGTGGGGGTGTCTGGCTGTGGTGTTCACTGTGGCACAGGCCGTGGCAGTGGCTGGGCGTGTTGCCAGGGTCATGGCTGTGGTCCTCGCCTTTGGGGCGGGGGACAGCCCGGACAGCGCGTGGAGGAACAGGGCACCTGGGCCTCACAGAAACACAGCGAGGCAGGCTATGGACGGCCTGTGGACAGAGGTGTGGGGACAGCACAAACAGCCAAACAACCCCGGCAACAACCAGCACATCCTCAAAGCGCCAATTATTGGGCGCCGCTGACGCGCAAACGGCACACGATGCCACATCCAGCACAGCCCCAACACACCAACGACTGGGCTCCGCGAACGCGGAAACGACACCAGCAGGAGCACCGGCCGCAGCGGCCGACAGAACGCAGCAACCCGACGCAACATGCGAAGGGAAGAACGGGTGACTGTCCAGGGCCCCGTAAAGGAGCAACAACCGTACGGAATGTCACACAGGGGGCGGGGAGGCATTGGGGCTGGCGGGATCACCACCGCCACCCATGCCATTGCCATGGGGGCGGCCTCGTGTCATCGCCTTACGGCCCGGTCTCTGGAACACGCCCTGCCTCAAGCCCGCGACGGTCAAGACCGTGTGGCCCCGAAAGGCCAGTCACTGTCAGGGGCAGGAAAGTCCGGGGCCGGCGGCGGCAGGTACTTGCCGGTCACCGGCGGTTGATCGCCAACCGCCGCCGACAGTCGATGCGCAACCGACGACCCGGTGGCGGTTGTTGGCAGTTGTCGATTCTACGGCGAAGGGCTGTTTGTGTACGCTGCTCACTGGAAGTTTCCCTTCAGGCGTTTCGGGCCCCTTTGACGGGAAGTGGTACGAGTTTTGGACTCCGCGGTGAAGGGACACGATCCGTTTATCATTTTTGCAGTCGTGAAGTCCTGCCCAATGCCGAGTCGTTTTCGACAGACATTTTTGGGGTGGTCCAGTGCACCCAGTCCCCCTGCACCCCCTCCCTTTCTATTGGGAGGGCGTGCCGCCGGAGCCCCTGGACTGTCTGGACGGGGGAGGGAGGGGGCCACTCAGCAATGGCCTGGCCCCCATGCCACAACATCGTGGGCCGCTCTTCCCTCCCGCTCTGATTCCTGACTCCGAGGGCTCTCTCGAGTACCGTCTGGTAGGAGGGCTTTGCCAGCGTGCCCGGGTCTGAGCCAAACGAAAACACCAGAAAAAGAACTGAGATGACGGCACCGCCGCAACTCAGACGCCGTGGGACCGCCGCGTGGGAAGCGGGTGACTGCATATGTCGACACGGCACCCCCTTTGAATTCCTGTCGGCACGGGCCTCACAGTCTGCGCCAAATGTTCAGGAGACCGGCGCCGAAAAAGTGGTCTGGAAGCGGTACTTCAACTACACGCAGTTGGAGGACCTGATCATGCATGTGCCCTACAAGGACGGGCCGGATGTGGAGCAAGGTGTGTGGAGCATTTGCACGAGGGCAATGCACGTGACCCGGCAGGGAAGCAGTAGCATGGTCGTACACAACAGGAGGATGGGGGGTTACCCCCCCTGGACTCCCCCCCCGGCCCAAGACCAAAGGAGTGCTTGACGGCAGTGGCTGTGGACCGCAGGACAGACAGTAAGTAGTATGCAGGCAACACATCTGCCGACCAGAACATCTTCGCAGTTGCTCTTTTGCTGCCCAAGTGTAGATTTGGACGGATGACAGATGACTTGTATCATTTGATCTCAAATGCCCACTTTCAAGGCTTTTGTGGACTTGTGAGGGGCCAAAATGCCCCAAAATGGGCTCAAAATGGGCTCAATTCACCCGTTTGTGCACCCCAAATGGTCTAGGATGAGTTTTGGAAAAATGCGTTTTTGACCCATTCTTGACCCATTTTTGGTCCCAAAACATCGCATCTTCAAGGCATTTTGGGATTTTCGGAGGACCAAAATGGGCCACCACAAGCTCAAAACAGTCCAAAAACACTTGTTTTAGCATCGCACATGGTCTAGGATCATTTTTGAGAAAAGTCATTTTTCTGCCCCTACTGGACCCTATTGACCCATTTGGGCACCCACCTGTTTGGGCTTGAGCTTGCAGCTTGCCGCAGCCTACCGGGCCTACCGGGTACGGGGGTCTAGGCGTCCATTTGGGCAATTCTGAGGGGTGGAAACCACAAAGCGTGGGGGGTTGCGGGTGGAGTAGGTGCCCTCGGAATCGCGTTTTGAGCCATGTAGCCAAAGATATGGCCTGTTCTTGGTTTGTGGTTGTCGCCAGCCAATCTGCACAAAATTTGGGGCTTCTGGGGGCCTTTTTGGGCCGTTTCCGGGACATATGGTGGAGTTAGAGGGCCGCAAAGGGCTCGTTGATACAGGAGGAAAGTCAAGCCGCACATGGAGTGTACCCGCACTTTCCCTTTGTTTGGCCGTTTTGAATGGGTTCTAGGGCTGTTTTGGCCCAAAAATGGCTGTTTTTGGCCCTAAACTGCAGTTTTTGAAACTGAGGTCCGCCACTTGCGACACCCGTTCCCGGCCGCCACGGTTGAGTTTTTGGCTCATACTTTGTGTGGTTGTCCCTCACACCCATAGGTATCATCCACCAAAATTTCACCCAAATCTGAAGCACCACGACGGATTTCTGATTTTTTCCCATTTCGTGGATGCTGCTTGCTGCTTGCTGCTGCTGCTTGCTGCTGCTAAAGCTGGTAGGTCCACCTTAGACACTAAAAAGGGTTATAAAACCAAGACTGGTTCCACCAGCTCGGTGACCCTAACCCTAACCCTAGGGCTAACCCTGGCCCTAATCAAGACTGAATATTGGGACCGAGCTGGTGGGGGAGGGAACATCAGCTATGACTGGTGAGGGACATCAAGAATGATTCACACATTGATGGCTCTTGACAAAGTGAAATCAGCTTGCAAGTGAACCCCATCACCACGAGGCCCACTTTCAAGACTTTTTGGACTTCTGAGGGGCCAAAATGCCCCAAAATGGGCTCAAAATGGGCTCATTTCACCCGTTTGTGCACCCCATATGGTCTAGGATGAGGTTTGGAAAAATGCGTTTTTGACCCATTTTTGACCCATTTTTGGTCCCAAAACAGCCCATTTTCAAGGCATTTTGGGATGTTCGGAGGACCAAAATGGGCCACCACAAGCTCAAAACGGTCCAAAAACACTTGTTTTAGCATCGCACATGGTCTAGGATCATTTTTGAGAAAAGTCATCTTTTTGCCCCTACTGGACCCTGTTGACCCATTTGGGCACCCACATGTTTGGGCTTGAGCTTGCAGCTTGCCGCAGCCTAGTGGGCCTACTTATTGGGGTCTAGGCGTCCGTTTGGGCAATTCTGAGGGGTGGAAACCACAAAACGTGGGGGGTTGCGGGTGGAGTAGGTGCCCTCGGAATCGCATTTTGAGCCATGTAGCCAAAGATATGGCCTATTCTTGGTTTGTGGCTGTCGGCATTTGGAGCTTCTGGGGGCCTTTTTGGGCCGTTTCCGGGACATATCATGGAGTCAGAGGGCCGCAAAGAGCTCGTTGACATGGGGAAGTCAAGCCACATGTGCAGTGTACCCACCGTTTCCCTTCGTTTGGCCGTTTTGAATGTGTTCCAGGGCTTTTTTGGCCCAAAAATGGCTGTTTTTGGCCCTAAACTGCAGTTTTTGAAACTGAGGTCCGCCACTTGCGAATCCCGTTCCCGGCCGCCACCGTTGAGTTTCTTGCTCAAACTTTGTGTGATTGTACTTCACACCCATAGGTATCATCCACCAAAATTTCAGCTGAATCTGAAGCACCACGACAGAGTTCTGATTTTTCCCCATTTCGCGCGTGCTGCTGCTTGCTTGCTGCTTGCTGCTGCTTGCTGCTGCTTGCTGCTGCTGCTAAACCTGGTAGGTCCACCCTAGACACTATCAAGACTGAATATTGGGACCGAGCTGGTTGGGGAAGGAACATTAGATATGAATGGTGAGGGACACCAATGAGTCACACATTGAAGGCCGTTGATAGAGTGGAATCAGCTTGCAAGTGATCCCCATCACCACAAGGCCCACTTTCAAGGCTTTTTTGGACTTCTGAGGGGCCAAATTCCCCCAAAATGGGCTCATTTCACCCGTTGGTGCACCCCAAATGGTCTAGGATGAGGTTTGGAAAAATGTGTTTTTGACACATTTTTGACCCATTTTTGGTCCCAAAACAGCCCATCTTTAAGGCATTTT
>CAXIWF010001118.1:0-60000 GCA_964036045.1 Eutreptiella sp. 'Long Island Sound 2002' | reverse complement strand
AAAATGGCAATAAATCGCAATTTCCCGGGGCTACGTGCATTTTCAGCAAATGTTGCGAGAGACAAAAACGAAGAGCAAGAAATTCGGCATCCGATGGTCAAAAGTACCGCGCGTTTTGGAGACCCTAAATCGAGTTATGGCCATTTTAGTCACCCGGCTGGCCACGGCCGTTTCAAGCCGAAAAAACCCAAAATGGCAATAAATCGCAATTTCCCGGGGCTACGTGCATTTTCAGCAAATGTTGCGAGAGACAAAAACGAAGAGCAAGAAATTCCGCATCCGATGGTCAAAAGTACCGCGCGTTTTGGAGACCCTAAATCGAGTTATGGCCATTGTAGTCACCCGGCTGGCCACGGCCGTTTCAAGCCGAAAAACACCAAAAATGGCAATGAATCGCAATTTCCCGGGGCTACGTGCATTTTCAGCAAATGTTGCGAGAGACAAAAACGAAGAGCAAGAAATTCCGCATCCGATGGTCAAAAGTACCGCCCGTTTTGGAGCCCCTAAAATCGAGTTATGGCCATTTTAGTCACCCGGCTGGCCACGGCCGTTTCAAGCCGAAAAACACCCAAAATGGCAATAAATCGCAATTTCCTGGGGCTACGTGCATTTTCAGCAAATGTTGCGGGAGACAAAAACGAAGAGCAAGAAATTCCGCATCCGATGGGCAATAGTACCGCGCGTTTTGGAGACCCTGAAATCGAGTTATGGCCATTTTAGTCACCCGGCTGGCCACGGCCGTTTCAAGCCGAAAAACACCCAAAATGGCAATAAATCGCAATTTCCCGGGGCTACGTGCATTTTCAGCAAATGTTGCGAGACACAAAAACGAAGAGCAAGAAATTCCGCATCCGATGGTCAAAAGTACCGCGCGTTTTGGAGACCCTAAATCGAGTTATGGCCATTTTAGTCACCCGGCTGGCCACCGCCGTTTCAAGCCGAAAAACACCCAAAATGGCAATAAATCGCAATTTCCCGGGGCTACGTGCATTTTCAGCAAATGCTGCGGGAGACAAAAACGAAGAGCAAGAAATTCCGCATCCGATGGTCAAAAGTACCGCGCGTTTTGGAGCCCCTAAAATCGAGTTATGGCCATTTTAGTCACCCGGCTGGCCACCGCCGTTTCAAGCCGAAAAACACCCAAAATGGCAATAAATCGCAATTTCCCGGGGCTACGTGCATTTTCAGCAAATGTTGCGAGAGACAAAAACGAAGAGCAAGATTTTCCGCATCCGATGGTCAAAAGTACCGCGCGTTTTGGAGACCCTAAATCGAGTTATGGCCGTTGTAGTCACCCGGCTGGCCACGGCCGTTTCAAGCCGAAAAACACCAAAAATGGCACTGAATCGCAATTTCCCGGGGCTACGTGCATTTTCAGCAAATGTTGCGAGAGACAAAAACGAAGAGCAAGAAATTCCGCATCCGATGGTCAAAAGTACCGCGCGTTTTGGAGACCCTAAATCGAGTTATGGCCATTTTAGTCACCCGGCTGGCCACGGCCGTTTCAAGCCGAAAAACACCCAAAATGGCAATAAATCGCAATTTCCCGGGGCTACGTGCATTTTCAGCAAATGTTGCGAGAGACAAAAACGAAGAGCAAGAAATTCGGCATCCGATGGTCAAAAGTACCGCGCGTTTTGGAGACCCTAAATCGAGTTATGGCCATTTTAGTCACCCGGCTGGCCACGGCCGTTTCAAGCCGAAAAACACCCAAAATGGCAATAAATCGCAATTTCCCGGGGCTACGTGCATTTTCAGCAAATGTTGCGAGAGACAAAAACGAAGAGCAAGAAATTCCGCATCCGATGGTCAAAAGTACCGCGCGTTTTGGAGACCCTAAATCGAGTTATGGCCATTGTAGTCACCCGGCAGGCCACGGCCGTTTCAAGCCGAAAAACACCAAAAATGGCAATGAATCGCAATTTCCCGGGGCTACGTGCATTTTCAGCAAATGTTGCGAGAGACAAAAACGAAGAGCAAGAAATTCCGCATCCGATGGTCAAAAGTACCGCCCGTTTTGGAGCCCCTAAAATCGAGTTATGGCCATTTTAGTCACCCGGCTGGCCACGGCCGTTTCAAGCCGAAAAACACCCAAAATGGCAATAAATCGCAATTTCCTGGGGCTACGTGCATTTTCAGCAAATGTTGCGGGAGACAAAAACGAAGAGCAAGAAATTCCGCATCCGATGGGCAATAGTACCGCGCGTTTTGGAGACCCTGAAATCGAGTTATGGCCATTTTAGTCACCCGGCTGGCCACGGCCGTTTCAAGCCGAAAAACACCCAAAATGGCAATAAATCGCAATTTCCCGGGGCTACGTGCATTTTCAGCAAATGTTGCGAGAGACAAAAACGAAGAGCAAGAAATTCCGCATCCGATGGTCAAAAGTACCGCCCGTTTTGGAGCCCCTAAAATCGAGTTATGGCCATTTTAGTCACCCGGCTGGCCACGGCCGTTTCAAGCCGAAAAACACCCAAAATGGCAATAAATCGCAATTTCCCGGGGCTACGTGCATTTTCAGCAAATGTTGCGAGAGACAAAAACGAAGAGCAAGAAATTCCGCATCCGATGGTCAAAAGTACCGCGCGTTTTGGAGCCCCTAAAATCGAGTTATGGCCATTTTAGTCACCCGGATGGCCACGGCTGTTTCAAGCCGAAAAACACCCAAAATGGCAATAAATCGCAATTTCCCGGGGCTACGTGCATTTTCAGCAAATGTTGCGAGAGACAAAAACGAAGAGCAAGAAATTCCGCATCCGATGGTCAAAAGTACCGCGCGTTTTGGAGACCCTAAATCGAGTTATGGCCATTTTAGTCACCCGGCTGGCCACGGCCGTTTCAAGCCGAAAAACACCCAAAATGGCAATAAATCGCAATTTCCCGGGGCTACGTGCATTTTCAGCAAATGTTGCGAGAGACAAAAACGAAGAGGAAGAAATTCCGCATCCGATGGTCAAAAGTACCGCGCGTTTTGGAGCCCCTAAAATCGAGTTATGGCCAATTTAGTCGACCGGCTGGCCACGGCTGTTTCAAGCCGAAAAACACCCAAAATGGCAATAAATCGCAATTTCCCGGGGCTACGTGCATTTTCAGCAAATGTTGCGAGAGACAAAAACGAAGAGCAAGAAATTCCGCATCCGATGGTCAAAAGTACCGCGCGTTTTGGAGACCCTAAATCGAGTTATGGCCATTTTAGTCACCCGGCTGGCCACGGCCGTTTCAAGCCGAAAAACACCCAAAATGGCAATAAATCGCAATTTCCCGGGGCTACGTGCATTTTCAGCAAATGTTGCGAGAGACAAAAACGAAGAACAAGAAATTCCGCATCCGATGGTCAAAAGTACCGCGCGTTTTGGAGACCCTAAATCGAGTTATGGCCATTTTAGTCACCTGGCTGGCCACGGCCGTTTCAAGCTGAAAAACACCCAAAATGGCAATAAATCGCAATTTCCCGGGGCTACGTGCATTTTCAGCAAATGTTGCGAGAGAGAAAAACGAAGAGCAAGAAATTCCGCATCCGATGGTCAAAAGTACCGCGCGTTTTGGAGCCCCTAAAATCGAGTTATCGCCATTTTATTCACCCGGCTGGCCACGGCCGTTTCAAGCCGAAAAACACCCAAAATGGCAATAAATCGCAATTTCCCGGGGCTACGTGCATTTTCAGCAAATGTTGCGAGAGACAAAAACGAAGAGCAAGAAATTCCGCATCCGATGCTCAAAAGTACCGCGCGTTTTGGAGCCCCTAAAATCAAGTTATGGCCATTTTAGTCACCCTGCTGGCCACCGCCGTTTCAAGCCGAAAAACACCCAAAATGGCAATAAATCGCAATTTCCCGGGGCTACGTGCATTTTCAGCAAATGTTGCGAGACACAAAAACGAAGAGCAAGAAATTCCGCATCCGATGGTCAAAAGTACCGCGCGTTTTGGAGACCCTAAATCGAGTTATGGCCATTTTAGTCACCCGGCTGGCCCACGGCCGTTTCAAGCCGAAAAACACCCAAATGGCAATAAATCGCAATTTCCCGGGGCTACGTGCATTTTCAGCAAATGTTGCGAGAGACAAAAACGAAGAGCAAGAAATTCCGCATCCGATGGTCAAAAGTACCGCGCGTTTTGGAGCCCCTAAAATCGAGTTATGGCCATTTTAGTCACCCGGCTGGCCACCGCTGTTTCAAGCCGAAAAACACCCAAAATGGCAATAAATCGCAATTTCCCGGGGCTACGTGCATTTTCAGCAAATGTTGCGAGAGACAAAAACGAAGAGCAAGAAATTCCGCATCCGATGGTCAAAAGTACCGCGCGTTTTGGAGACCCTAAATCGAGTTATGGCCATTTTAGTCACCCGGCTGGCCACGGCCGTTTCAAGCCGAAAAACACCCAAAATGGCAATAAATCGCAATTTCCCGGGGCTACGTGCATTTTCAGCAAATGTTGCGAGAGACAAAAACGAAGAGCAAGAAATTCCGCATCCGATGGTCAAAAGTACCGCGCGTTTTGGAGACCCTAAATCGAGTTATGGCCATTTTAGTCACCTGGCTGGCCACGGCCGTTTCAAGCTGAAAAACACCCAAAATGGCAATAAATCGCAATTTCCCGGG
Organism: Eutreptiella sp. 'Long Island Sound 2002'; assembly: GCA_964036045.1. NCBI lineage: Eukaryota > Euglenozoa > Euglenophyceae > Eutreptiales > Eutreptiaceae > Eutreptiella > Eutreptiella sp. 'Long Island Sound 2002'. Next base: position 55,401 of record CAXIWF010001118.1, on the reverse strand, counting down.
GCTACGTGCATTTTCAGCAAATGTTGCGAGAGACAAAAACGAAGAGCAAGAAATTCCGCATCCGATGGTCAAAAGTACCGCGCGTTTTGGAGCCCCTAAAATCGAGTTATGGCCATTGTAGTCACCCGGCTGGCCACGGCCGTTTCAAGCCGAAAAACACCAAAAATGGCAATAAATCGCAATTTCCCGGGGCTACGTGCATTTTCAGCAAATGTTGCGAGAGACAAAAACGAAGAGCAAGAAATTCCGCATCCGATGCTCAAAAGTACCGCGCGTTTTGGAGCCCCTAAAATCAAGTTATGGCCATTTTAGTCACCCTGCTGGCCACCGCCGTTTCAAGCCGAAAAACACCCAAAATGGCAATAAATCGCAATTTCCCGGGGCTACGTGCATTTTCAGCAAATGTTGCGAGACACAAAAACGAAGAGCAAGAAATTCCGCATCCGATGGTCAAAAGTACCGCGCGTTTTGGAGACCCTAAATCGAGTTATGGCCATTTTAGTCACCCGGCTGGCCACGGCCGTTTCAAGCCGAAAAACACCCAAAATGGCAATAAATCGCAATTTCCCGGGGCTACGTGCATTTTCAGCAAATGTTGCGAGAGACAAAAACGAAGAGCAAGAAATTCCGCATCCGATGGTCAAAAGTACCGCGCGTTTTGGAGCCCCTAAAATCGAGTTATGGCCATTTTAGTCACCCGGCTGGCCACCGCCGTTTCAAGCCGAAAAACACCCAAAATGGCAATAAATCGCAATTTCCCGGGGCTACGTGCATTTTCAGCAAATGTTGCGAGAGACAAAAACGAAGAGCAAGAAATTCCGCATCCGATGGTCAAAAGTACCGCGCGTTTTGGAGCCCCAAAAATCGAGTTATGGCCATTTTAGTCACCCGGCTGGCCACCGCCGTTTCAAGCCGAAAAACACCCAAAATGGCAATAAATCGCAATTTCCCGGGGCTACGTGCATTTTCAGCAAATGTTGCGAGAGACAAAAACGAAGAGCAAGAAATTCCGCATCCGATGGTCAAAAGTACCGCGCGTTTTGGAGCCCCTAAAATCGAGTTATGGCCATTTTAGTCACCCGGCTGGCCACCGCCGTTTCAAGCCGAAAAACACCCAAAATGGCAATAAATCGCAATTTCCCGGGGCTACGTGCATTTTCAGCAATTGTTGCGAGACACAAAAACGAAGAGCAAGAAATTCCGCATCCGATGGTCAAAAGTACCGCGCGTTTTGGAGACCCTAAATCGAGTTATGGCCATTTTAGTCACCCGGCTGGCCACGGCCGTTTCAAGCCGAAAAACACCCAAAATGGCAATAAATCGCAATTTCCCGGGGCTACGTGCATTTTCAGCAAATGTTGCGAGAGACAAAAACGAAGAGCAAGAAATTCCGCATCCGATGGTCAAAAGTACCGCGCGTTTTGGAGCCCCTAAAATCGAGTTATGGCCATTTTAGTCACCCGGCTGGCCACCGCCGTTTCAAGCCGAAAAACACCCAAAATGGCAATAAATCGCAATTTCCCGGGGCTACGTGCATTTTCAGCAAATGTTGCGAGAGACAAAAACGAAGAGCAAGAAATTCCGCATCCGATGGTCAAAAGTACCGCGCGTTTTGGAGCCCCTAAAATCGAGTTATGGCCATTTTAGTCACCCGGCTGGCCACCGCCGTTTCAAGCCGAAAAACACCCAAAATGGCAATAAATCGCAATTTCCCGGGGCTACGTGCATTTTCAGCAAATGTTGCGAGAGACAAAAACGAAGAGCAAGAAATTCCGCATCCGATGGTCAAAAGTACCGCGCGTTTTGGAGACCCTAAATCGAGTTATGGCCATTTTAGTCACCCGGCTGGCCACGGCCGTTTCAAGCCGAAAAACACCCAAAATGGCAATAAATCGCAATTTCCCGGGGCTACGTGCATTTTCAGCAAATGTTGCGAGAGACAAAAACGAAGAGCAAGAAATTCCGCATCCGATGGTCAAAAGTACCGCGCGTTTTGGAGACCCTAAATCGAGTTATGGCCATTTTAGTCACCCGGCTGGCCACGGCCGTTTCAAGCCGAAAAACACCCAAAATGGCAATAAATCGCAATTTCCCGGGGCTACGTGCATTTTCAGCAAATGTTGCGAGAGACAAAAACGAAGAGCAAGAAATTCCGCATCCGATGGTCAAAAGTACCGCGCGTTTTGGAGACCCTAAATCGAGTTATGGCCATTTTAGTCACCCGGCTGGCCACGGCCGTTTCAAGCCGAAAAACACCCAAAATGGCAATAAATCGCAATTTCCCGGGGCTACGTGCATTTTCAGCAAATGTTGCGAGAGACAAAAACGAAGAGCAAGAAATTCCGCATCCGATGGTCAAAAGTACCGCGCGTTTTGGAGACCCTAAATCGAGTTATGGCCACTTTAGTCACCTGGCTGGCCACGGCCGTTTCAAGCTGAAAAACACCCAAAATGGCAATAAATCGCAATTTCCCGGGGCTACGTGCATTTTCAGCAAATGTTGCGAGAGACAAAAACGAAGAGCAAGAAATTCCGCATCCGATGGTCAAAAGTACCGCGCGTTTTGGAGCCCCTAAAATCGAGTTATCGCCATTTTATTCACCCGGCTGGCCACGGCCGTTTCAAGCCGAAAAACACCCAAAATGGCAATAAATCGCAATTTCCCGGGGCTACGTGCATTTTCAGCAAATGTTGCGAGAGACAAAAACGAAGAGCAAGATTTTCCGCATCCGATGGTCAAAAGTACCGCGCGTTTTGGAGCCCCTAAAATCGAGTTATGGCCATTGTAGTCACCCGGCTGGCCACGGCCGTTTCAAGCCGAAAAACACCCAAAATGGCAATAAATCGCAATTTCCCGGGGCTACGTGCATTTTCAGCAAATGTTGCGAGAGACAAAAACGAAGAGCAAGAAATTCCGCATCCGATGGTCAAAAGTACCGCGCGTTTTGGAGACCCTAAATCGAGTTATGGCCATTTTAGTCACCCGGCTGGCCACGGCCGTTTCAAGCCGAAAAACACCCAAAATGGCAATAAATCGCAATTTCCCGGGGCTACGTGCATTTTCAGCAAATGTTGCGAGAGACGAAAACGAAGAGCAAGAAATTCCGCATCCGATGGTCAAAAGTACCGCGCGTTTTGGAGCCCCTAAAATCGAGTTATGGCCATTTTAGTCACCCGGCTGGCCACCGCCGTTTCAAGCCGAAAAACACCCAAAATGGCAATAAATCGCAATTTCCCGGGGCTACGTGCATTTTCAGCAAATGTTGCGAGAGACAAAAACGAAGAGCAAGAAATTCCGCATCCGATGGTCAAAAGTACCGCGCGTTTTGGAGACCCTAAATCGAGTTATGGCCATTTTAGTCACCCGGCTGGCCACGGCCGTTTCAAGCCGAAAAACACCCAAAATGGCAATAAATCGCAATTTCCCGGGGCTACGTGCATTTTCAGCAAATGTTGCGGGAGACAAAAACGAAGAGCAAGAAATTCCGCATCCGATGGTCAAAAGTACCGCGCGTTTTGGAGGCCCTAAAATCAAGTTATGGCCATTTTAGTCACCCGGCTGGCCACGGCCGTTTCAAGCCGAAAAACACCCAAAATGGCAATAAATCACAATTTCCCGGGGCTACGTGCATTTTCAGCAAATGTTGCAAGAGACAAAAACGAAGAGCAAGAAATTCCGCATCCGATGGTCAAAAGTGCCGCGCGTTTTGGAGCCCCTAAAATCGAGTTATGGCCATTTTAGTCACCCGGCTGGCCACCGCCGTTTCAAGCCGAAAAACAACCAAAAACGGCAATAAATCGCAATTTCCCGGGGCTACGTGCATTTTCAGCAAATGTTGCGAGAGACGAAAACGAAGAGCAAGAAATTCCGCATCCGATGGTCAAAAGTACCGCGCGTTTTGGAGCCCCTAAAATCGAGTTATGGCCATTTTAGTCACCCGGCTGGCCACCGCCGTTTCAAGCCGAAAAACACCCAAAATGGCAATAAATCGCAATTTCCCGGGGCTACGTGCATTTTCAGCAAATGTTGCGAGAGACAAAAACGAAGAGCAAGAAATTCCGCATCCGATGGTCAAAAGTACCGCGCGTTTTGGAGCCCCTAAAATGGAGTTGTGGCCATTTTAGTCACCCGGCTGGCCACGGCCATTTCAAGCCGAAAAACACCCAAAATGGCAATAAATCGCAATTTCCCGGGGCTACGTGCATTTTCAGCAAATGTTGCGAGAGACAAAAACGAAGAGCAAGAAATTCCGCATCCGATGCTCAAAAGTACCGCGCGTTTTGGAGCCCCTAAAATCAAGTTATGGCCAATTTAGTCGACCGGCTGGCCACGGCCGTTTCAAGCCGAAAAACACCCAAAATGGCAATACATCGCAATTTCCCGGGGCTACGTGCATTTTCAGCAAATGTTGCAAGAGACAAAAACGAAGAGCAAGAAATTCCGCATCCGATGGTCAAAAGTGCCGCGCGTTTTGGAGCCCCTGAAATCGAGTTATGGCCATTTTAGTCACCCGGCTGGCCACCGCCGTTTCAAGCCGAAAAACAACCAAAAACGGCAATAAATCGCAATTTCCCGGGGCTACGTGCATTTTCAGCAAATGTTGCGAGAGACAAAAACGAAGAGCAAGAAATTCCGCATCCGATGGTCAAAAGTGCCGCCCGTTTTGGAGCCCCTAAAATGGAGTTGTGGCCATTTTAGTCACCCGGCTGGCCACGGCCATTTCAAGCCGAAAAACACCCAAAATGGCAATAAATCGCAATTTCCCGGGGCTACGTGCATTTTCAGCAAATGTTGCGAGAGACAAAAACGAAGAGCAAGAAATTCCGCATCCGATGCTCAAAAGTACCGCGCGTTTTGGAGCCCCTAAAATCAAGTTATGGCCAATTTAGTCGACCGGCTGGCCACGGCCGTTTCAAGCCGAAAAACACCCAAAATGGCAATACATCGCAATTTCCCGGGGCTACGTGCATTTTCAGCAAATGTTGCGGGAGACAAAAACGAAGAGCAAGAAATTCCGCATCCGATGCTGAAAAGTACCGCGCGTTTTGGAGACCCTAAATCGAGTTATGGCCATTTTAGTCACCCGGCTGGCCACGGCCGTTTCAAGCCGAAAAACACCCAAAATGGCAATAAATCGCAATTTCCCGGGGCTACGTGCATTTTCAGCAAATGCTGCGGGAGACAAAAACGAAGAGCAAGAAATTCCGCATCCGATGGTCAAAAGTAGCGCGCGTTTTGGAGCCCCTAAAATCAAGTTATGGCCATTTTAGTCACCCGGCTGGCCACGGCCGTTTCAAGCCGAAAAACACCCAAAATGGCAATAAATCACAATTTCCCGGGGCTACGTGCATTTTCAGCAAATGTTGCAAGAGACAAAAACGAAGAGCAAGAAATTCCGCATCCGATGGTCAAAAGTGCCGCGCGTTTTGGAGCCCCTGAAATCGAGTTATGGCCATTTTAGTCACCCGGCTGGCTACCACCGTTTCAAGCCGAAAAACAACCAAAAACGGCAATAAATCGCAATTTCCCGGGGCTACGTGCATTTTCAGCAAATGTTGCGAGAGACAAAAACGAAGAGCAAGAAATTCCGCATCCGATGGTCAAAAGTGCCGCCCGTTTTGGAGCCCCTAAAATGGAGTTGTGGCCATTTTAGTCACCCGGCTGGCCACGGCCATTTCAAGCCGAAAAACACCCAAAATGGCAATAAATCGCAATTTCCCGGGGCTGCGTGCATTTTCAGCAAATGTTGCGAGAGACAAAAACGAAGAGCAAGAAATTCCGCATCCGATGCTCAAAAGTACCGCGCGTTTTGGAGCCCCTAAAATCAAGTTATGGCCAATTTAGTCGACCGGCTGGCCACGGCCGTTTCAAGCCGAAAAACACCCAAAATGGCAATACATCGCAATTTCCCGGGGCTACGTGCATTTTCAGCAAATGTTGCGAGAGACAAAAACGAAGAGCAAGAAATTCCGCATCCGATGCTGAAAAGTACCGCGCGTTTTGGAGACCCTAAATCGAGTTATGGCCATTTTAGTCACCCGGCTGGCCACCGCCGTTTCAAGCCGAAAAACACCCAAAATGGCAATAAATCGCAATTTCCCGGGGCTACGTGCATTTTCAGCAAATGTTGCGAGAGACAAAAACGAAGAGCAAGAAATTCCGCATCCGATGGTCAAAAGTACCGCGCGTTTTGGAGCCCCTAAAATCGAGTTATGGCCATTTTAGTCACCCGGCTGGCCACCGCCGTTTCAAGCCGAAAAACACCCAAAATGGCAATAAATCGCAATTTCCCGGGGCTACGTGCATTTTCAGCAAATGTTGCGAGAGACAAAAACGAAGAGCAAGAAATTCCGCATCCGATGCTGAAAAGTACCGCGCGTTTTGGAGACCCTAAATCGAGTTATGGCCATTTTAGTCACCCGGCTGGCCACGGCCGTTTCAAGCCGAAAAACACCCAAAATGGCAATAAATCGCAATTTCCCGGGGCTACGTGCATTTTCAGCAAATGTTGCGAGAGACAAAAGCGAAGAGCAAGAAATTCCGCATCCGATGGTCAAAAGTACCGCGCGTTTTGGAGCCCCTAAAATCGAGTTATGGCCATTTTAGTCACCCGGCTGGCCACCGCCGTTTCAAGCCGAAAAACACCCAAAATGGCAATAAATCGCAATTTCCCGGGGCTACGTGCATTTTCAGCAAATGTTGCGAGAGACAAAAACGAAGAGCAAGAAATTCCGCATCCGATGGTCAAAAGTACCGCGCGTTTTGGAGCCCCTAAAATCAAGTTATGGCCATTTTAGTCACCCGGCTGGCCACGGCCGTTTCAAGCCGAAAAACACCCAAAATGGCAATAAATCACAATTTCCCGGGGCTACGTGCATTTTCAGCAAATGTTGCAAGAGACAAAAACGAAGAGCAAGAAATTCCGCATCCGATGGTCAAAAGTACCGCGCGTTTTGGAGCCCCTGAAATCGAGTTATGGCCATTTTAGTCACCTGGCTGGCCACGGCCGTTTCAAGCCGAAAAACACCCAAAATGGCAATAAATCGCAATTTCCCGGGGCTACGTGCATTTTCAGCAAATGTTGCGAGAGACAAGAACGAAGAGCAAGAAATTCCGCATCCGATGGTCAAAAGTGCTGCGCGTTTTGGAGCCCCTGAAATCGAGTTATGGCCATTTTAGTCACCCGGCTGGCCACCGCCGTTTCAAGCCGAAAAACAACCAAAAACGGCAATAAATCGCAATTTCCCGGGGCTACGTGCATTTTCAGCAAATGTTGCGAGAGACAAAAACGAAGAGCAAGAAATTCCGCATCCGATGATCAAAAGTGCCGCCCGTTTTGGAGCCCCTAAAATGGAGTTGTGGCCATTTTAGTCACCCGGCTGGCCACGGCCGTTTCAAGCCGAAAAACACCCAAAATGGCAATAAATCGCAATTTCCCGGGGCTACGTGCATTTTCAGCAAATGTTGCGATAGACAAAAACGAAGAGCAAGAAATTCCGCATCCGATGCTCAAAAGTACCGCGCGTTTTGGAGCCCCTAAAATCGAGTTATGGCCAATTTAGTCGACCGGCTGGCCACGGCCGTTTCAAGCCGAAAAACACCCAAAATGGCAATACATCGCAATTTCCCGGGGCTACGTGCATTTTCAGCAAATGTTGCGAGAGACAAAAACGAAGAGCAAGAAATTCCGCATCCGATGCTGAAAAGTACCGCGCGTTTTGGAGACCCTAAATCGAGTTATGGCCATTTTAGTCACCCGGCTGGCCACGGCCGTTTCAAGCCGAAAAACACCCAAAATGGCAATAAATCGCAATTTCCCGGGGCTACGTGCATTTTCAGCAAATGTTGCGTGAGACAAAAACGAAGAGCAAGAAATTCCGCATCCGATGGTCAAAAGTACCGCGCGTTTTGGAGACCCTAAATCGAGTTATGGCCATTTTAGTCACCCGGCTGGCCACGGCCGTTTCAAGCCGAAAAACACCCAAAATGGCAATAAATCGCAATTTCCTGGGGCTACGTGCATTTTCAGCAAATGCTGCGGGGGACAAAAACAAAGAGCAAGAAATTCCGCATCCGATGGTCAAAAGTACCGCGCGTTTTGGAGACCCTAAATCGAGTTATGGCCATTTTAGTCACCCGGCTGGCCACGGCCGTTTCAAGCCGAAAAACACCCAAAATGGCAATAAATCACAATTTCCCGGGGCTACGTGCATTTTCAGCAAATGTTGCAAGAGACAAAAACGAAGAGCAAGAAATTCCGCATCCGATGGTCAAAAGTACCGCGCGTTTTGGAGCCCCTGAAATCGAGTTATGGCCATTTTAGTCACCTGGCTGGCCACGGCCGTTTCAAGCCGAAAAAACACCCAAAATGGCAATAAATCGCAATTTCCCGGGGCTACGTGCATTTTCAGCAAATGTTGCGAGAGACAAAAACGAAGAGCAAGAAATTCCGCATCCGATGGTCAAAAGTGCCGCCCGTTTTGGAGCCCCTAAAATGGAGTTGTGGCCATTTTAGTCAGCCGGCTGGCCACGGCCGTTTCAAGCCGAAAAACACCCAAAATGGCAATAAATCGCAATTTCCCGGGGCTACGTGCATTTTCAGCAAATGTTGCGAGAGACAAAAACGAAGAGCAAGAAATTCCGCATCCGATGGTCAAAAGTACCGCGCGTTTTGGAGCCCCTAAAATCAAGTTATGGTCAATTTAGTCGACCGGCTGGCCACGGCCGTTTCAAGCCGAAAAACACCCAAAATGGCAATACATCGCAATTTCCCGGGGCTACGTGCATTTTCAGCAAATGTTGCGAGAGACAAAAACGAAGAGCAAGAAATTCCGCATCCGATGCTGAAAAGTACCGCGCGTTTTGGAGACCCTAAATCGAGTTATGGCCATTGTAGTCACCCGGCTGGCCACGGCCGTTTCAAGCCGAAAAACACCCAAAATGGCAATAAATCGCAATTTCCCGGGGCTACGTGCATTTTCAGCAAATGTTGCGAGAGACAAAAACGAAGAGCAAGAAATTCCGCATCCGATGGTCAAAAGTACCGCGCGTTTTGGAGCCCCTAAAATCGAGTTATGGCCATTTTAGTCACCCGGCTGGCCACGGCCGTTTCAAGCCGAAAAACACCCAAAATGGCAATAAATCGCAATTTCCTGGGGCTACGTGCATTTTCAGCAAATGCTGCGGGGGACAAAAACGAAGAGCAAGAAATTCCGCATCCGATGGTCAAAAGTACCGCGCGTTTTGGAGACCCTAAATCGAGTTATGGCCATTTTAGTCACCCGGCTGGCCACGGCCGTTTCAAGCCGAAAAACACCCAAAATGGCAATAAATCGCAATTTCCCGGGGCTACGTGCATTTTCAGCAAATGTTGCGAGAGACAAAAACGAAGAGCAAGAAATTCCGCATCCGATGGTCAAAAGTACCGCGCGTTTTGGAGCCCCTAAAATCGAGTTATGGCCATTTTAGTCACCCGGCTGGCCACCGCCGTTTCAAGCCGAAAAACACCCAAAATGGCAATAAATCGCAATTTCCCGGGGCTACGTGCATTTTCAGCAAATGTTGCGAGAGACAAAAACGAAGAGCAAGAAATTCCGCATCCGATGGTCAAAAGTACCGCCCGTTTTGGAGCCCCTAAAATCGAGTTATGGCCATTTTAGTCACCCGGCTGGCCACGGCCGTTTCAAGCCGAAAAACACCCAAAATGGCAATAAATCGCAATTTCCCGGGGCTACGTGCATTTTCAGCAAATGTTGCGAGAGACAAAAACTAAGAGCAAGAAAATCCGCATCCGATGGTCAAAAGTACCGCGCGTTTTGGAGCCCCTAAAATCGAGTTATGGCCATTTTAGTCACCCGGCTGGCCACCGGCGTTTCAAGCCGAAAAACACCCAAAATGGCAATAAATCGCAATTTCCCGGGGCTACGTGCATTTTCAGCAAATGTTGCGAGAGACAAAAACGAAGAGCAAGAAATTCCGCATCCGATGGTCAAAAGTACCGCGCGTTTTGGAGCCCCTAAAATCGAGTTATGGCCATATTAGTCACCCGGCTGGCCACGGCCGTTTCAAGCCGAAAAACACCCAAAATGGCAATAAATCGCAATTTCCCGGGGCTACGTGCATTTTCAGCAAATGTTGCGAGAGACAAAAACGAAGAGCAAGAAATTTTGCATCCGATGGTCAAAAGTACCGCGCGTTTTGGAGCCCCTGAAATCGAGTTATGGCCATTTTAGTCACCCGGCTGGCCACCGCCGTTTCAAGCCGAAAAACACCCAAAATGGCAATAAATCGCAATTTCCCGGGGCTACGTGCATTTTCAGCAAATGTTGCGAGAGACAAAAGCGAAGAGCAAGAAATTCCGCATCCGATGGTCAAAAGTACCGCCCGTTTTGGAGCCCCTAAAATCGAGTTATGGCCATTTTAGTCACCCGGCTGGCCACGGCCGTTTCAAGCCAAAAAACACCCAAAATGGCAATAAATCGCAATTTCCCGGGGCTACGTGCATTTAGACAAAAACGAAGAGCAAGAAATTCCGCATCCGATGGTCAAAAGTACCGCGCGTTTTGGAGCCCCTAAAATCGAGTTATGGCCATTTTAGTCACCCGGCTGGCCACGGCCGTTTCAAGCCGAAAAACACCCAAAATGGCAATAAATCGCAATTTCCCGGGGCTACGTGCATTTTCAGCAAATGTTGCGAGAGACAAAAACGAAGAGCAAGAAATTCCGCATCCGATGGTCAAAAGTACCGCGCGTTTTGGAGCCCCTAAAATCGAGTTATGGCCATTTTAGTCACCCGGCTGGCCACCGCCGTTTCAAGCCGAAAAACACCCAAAATGGCAATAAATCGCAATTTCCCGGGGCTACGTGCATTTTCAGCAAATGTTGCGAGAGACAAAAACGAAGAGCAAGAAATTCCGCATCCGATGGTCAAAAGTACCGCCCGTTTTGGAGCCCCTAAAATCGAGTTATGGCCATTTTAGTCACCCGGCTGGCCACGGCCGTTTCAAGCCGAAAAACACCCAAAATGGCAATAAATCGCAATTTCCCGGGGCTACGTGCATTTTCAGCAAATGTTGCGACAGACAAAAACGAAGAGCAAGAAATTCCGCATCCGATGGTCAAAAGTACCGCGCGTTTTGGAAGACCCTAAAATCGAGTTATGGCCATTTTAGTCACCCGGCTGGCCACGGCCGTTTCAAGCCGAAAAACACCCAAAATGGCAATAAATCGCAATTTCCCGGTGCTACGTGCATTTTCAGCAAATGCTGCGAGAGACAAAAACGAAGAGCAAGAAATTCCGCATCCGATGGTCAAAAGTACCGCGCGTTTTGGAGCCCCTAAAATCGAGTTATGGCCATTTTAGTCACCCGGCTGGCCACGGCCGTTTCAAGCCGAAAAACACCCAAAATGGCGATAAATCGCAATTTCCCGGGGCTACGTGCATTTTCAGCAAATGTTGCGAGAGACAAAAACGAAGAGCAAGAAATTCCGCATCCGATGGTCAAAAGTACCGCGCGTTTTGGAGCCCCTAAAATCGAGTTATGGCCATTTTAGTCACCCGGCTGGCCACCGCCGTTTCAATCCGAAAAACACCCAAAATGGCAATAAATCGCAATTTCCCGGGGCTACGTGCATTTTCAGCAAATGTTGCGAGGGACAAAAGCGAAGAGCAAGAAATTCCGCATCCGATGGTCAAAAGTACCGCCCGTTTTGGAGCCCCTAAAATCGAGTTATGGCCATTTTAGTCACCCGGCTGGCCACGGCCGTTTCAAGCCGAAAAACACCCAAAATGGCAATAAATCGCAATTTCCCGGGGCTACGTGCATTTTCAGCAAATGTTGCGAGAGACAAAAACGAAGAGCAAGAAATTCCGCAGTTATGGCCATTTTAGTCACCCGGCTGGCCACGGCCGTTTCAAGCCGAAAAACACCCAAAATGGCAATAAATCGCAATTTCCCGGGGCTACGTGCATTTTCAGCAAATGTTGCGAGAGACAAAAACGAAGAGCAAGAAATTCCGCATCCGATGGTCAAAAGTACCGCGCATTTTGGAGCCCCTAAAATCAAGTTATGGCCATTTTAGTCACCCGGCTGGCCACGGCCGTTTCAAGCCGAAAAACACCCAAAATGGCAATAAATCGCAATTTCCCGGGGCTACGTGCATTTTCAGCAAATGTTGCGAGAGACAAAAACGAAGAGCAAGAAATTCCGCATCCGATGGTCAAAAGTACCGCGCGTTTTGGAGCCCCTAAAATCGAGTTATGGCCATTTTAGTCACCCGGCTGGCCACGGCCGTTTCAAGCCGAAAAACACCCAAAATGGCAATAAATCGCAATTTCCCGGGGCTACGTGCATTTTCAGCAAATGTTGCGAGAGACAAAAACGAAGAGCAAGAAATTCCGCATCCGATGGTCAAAAGTACCGCGCGTTTTGGAGCCCCTAAAATCGAGTTATGGCCATTTTAGTCACCCGGCTGGCCACCGCCGTTTCAAGCCGAAAAACACCCAAAATGGCAATAAATCGCAATTTCCCGGGGCTACGTGCATTTTCAGCAAATGTTGCGAGAGACAAAAACGAAGAGCAAGAAATTCCGCATCCGATGGTCAAAAGTACCGCGCGTTTTGGAGACCCTAAATCGAGTTATGGCCATTTTAGTCACCTGGCTGGCCACGGCCGTTTCAAGCCGAAAAACACCCAAAATGGCAATAAATCGCAATTTCCCGGGGCTACGTGCATTTTCAGCAAATGTTGCGAGAGACAAAAACGAAGAGCAAGAAATTCCGCATCCGATGGTCAAAAGTACCGCGCGTTTTGGAGACCCTAAATCGAGTTATGGCCATTGTAGTCACCCGGCTGGCCACGGCCGTTTCAAGCCGAAAAACACCCAAAATGGCAATGAATCGCAATTTCCCGGGGCTACGTGCATTTTCAGCAAATGTTGCGAGAGACAAAAACGAAGAGCAAGAAATTCCGCATCCGATGGTCAAAAGTACCGCGCGTTTTGGAGCCCCTAAAATCGAGTTATGGCCATTTTAGTCACCCGGCTGGCCACGGCCGTTTCAAGCCGAAAAACACCCAAAATGGCAATAAATCGCAATTTCCTGGGGCTACGTGCATTTTCAGCAAATGCTGCGGGGGACAAAAACGAAGAGCAAGAAATTCCGCATCCGATGGTCAAAAGTACCGCGCGTTTTGGAGACCCTAAATCGAGTTATGGCCATTTTAGTCACCCGGCTGGCCACGGCCGTTTCAAGCCGAAAAACACCCAAAATGGCAATAAATCGCAATTTCCCGGGGCTACGTGCATTTTCAGCAAATGTTGCGAGAGACAAAAACGAAGAGCAAGAAATTCCGCATCCGATGGTCAAAAGTACCGCGCGTTTTGGAGCCCCTAAAATCGAGTTATGGCCATTTTAGTCACCCGGCTGGCCACCGCCGTTTCAAGCCGAAAAACACCCAAAATGGCAATAAATCGCAATTTCCCGGGGCTACGTGCATTTTCAGCAAATGTTGCGAGAGACAAAAACGAAGAGCAAGAAATTCCGCATCCGATGGTCAAAAGTACCGCCCGTTTTGGAGCCCCTAAAATCGAGTTATGGCCATTTTAGTCACCCGGCTGGCCACGGCCGTTTCAAGCCGAAAAACACCCAAAATGGCAATAAATCGCAATTTCCCGGGGCTACGTGCATTTTCAGCAAATGTTGCGAGAGACAAAAACTAAGAGCAAGAAAATCCGCATCCGATGGTCAAAAGTACCGCGCGTTTTGGAGCCCCTAAAATCGAGTTATGGCCATTTTAGTCACCCGGCTGGCCACCGGCGTTTCAAGCCGAAAAACACCCAAAATGGCAATAAATCGCAATTTCCCGGGGCTACGTGCATTTTCAGCAAATGTTGCGAGAGACAAAAACGAAGAGCAAGAAATTCCGCATCCGATGGTCAAAAGTACCGCGCGTTTTGGAGCCCCTAAAATCGAGTTATGGCCATATTAGTCACCCGGCTGGCCACGGCCGTTTCAAGCCGAAAAACACCCAAAATGGCAATAAATCGCAATTTCCCGGGGCTACGTGCATTTTCAGCAAATGTTGCGAGAGACAAAAACGAAGAGCAAGAAATTTTGCATCCGATGGTCAAAAGTACCGCGCGTTTTGGAGCCCCTGAAATCGAGTTATGGCCATTTTAGTCACCCGGCTGGCCACCGCCGTTTCAAGCCGAAAAACACCCAAAATGGCAATAAATCGCAATTTCCCGGGGCTACGTGCATTTTCAGCAAATGTTGCGAGAGACAAAAGCGAAGAGCAAGAAATTCCGCATCCGATGGTCAAAAGTACCGCCCGTTTTGGAGCCCCTAAAATCGAGTTATGGCCATTTTAGTCACCCGGCTGGCCACGGCCGTTTCAAGCCAAAAAACACCCAAAATGGCAATAAATCGCAATTTCCCGGGGCTACGTGCATTTAGACAAAAACGAAGAGCAAGAAATTCCGCATCCGATGGTCAAAAGTACCGCGCGTTTTGGAGCCCCTAAAATCGAGTTATGGCCATTTTAGTCACCCGGCTGGCCACGGCCGTTTCAAGCCGAAAAACACCCAAAATGGCAATAAATCGCAATTTCCCGGGGCTACGTGCATTTTCAGCAAATGTTGCGAGAGACAAAAACGAAGAGCAAGAAATTCCGCATCCGATGGTCAAAAGTACCGCGCGTTTTGGAGCCCCTAAAATCGAGTTATGGCCATTTTAGTCACCCGGCTGGCCACCGCCGTTTCAAGCCGAAAAACACCCAAAATGGCAATAAATCGCAATTTCCCGGGGCTACGTGCATTTTCAGCAAATGTTGCGAGAGACAAAAACGAAGAGCAAGAAATTCCGCATCCGATGGTCAAAAGTACCGCGCGTTTTGGAGACCCTAAATCGAGTTATGGCCATTTTAGTCACCTGGCTGGCCACGGCCGTTTCAAGCCGAAAAACACCCAAAATGGCAATAAATCGCAATTTCCCGGGGCTACGTGCATTTTCAGCAAATGTTGCGAGAGACAAAAACGAAGAGCAAGAAATTCCGCATCCGATGGTCAAAAGTACCGCGCGTTTTGGAGACCCTAAATCGAGTTATGGCCATTTTAGTCACCCGGCTGGCCACGGCCGTTTCAAGCCGAAAAAAACCCAAAATGGCAATAAATCGCAATTTCCCGGGGCTACGTGCATTTTCAGCAAACGTTGCGAGAGACAAAAACGAAGAGCAAGAAATTCCGCATCCGATGGTCAAAAGTACCGCGCGTTTTGGAGCCCCTGAAATCGAGTTATGGCCATTTTAGTCACCCGGCTGGCCACGGCCGTTTCGGGCCGAAAAACACCCAAAATGGCAATAAATCGCAATTTCCCGGGGCTACGTGCATTTTCAGCAAATGTTGCGAGAGACAAAAACGAAGAGCAAGAAATTCCGCATCCGATGCTGAAAAGTACCGCGCGTTTTGGAGCCCCTGAAATCGAGTTATGGCCATTTTAGTCACCCGGCTGGCCACGGCCGTTTCAAGCCGAAAAACACCCAAAATGGCAATAAATCGCAATTTCCCGGGGCTACGTGCATTTTCAGCAAATGTTGCGAGAGACAAAAACGAAGAGCAAGAAATTCCGCATCCGATGGTCAAAAGTACCGCGCGTTTTGGAGCCCCTAAAATCAAGTTATGGCCATTTTAGTCACCCGGCTGGCCACGGCCGTTTCAAGCCGAAAAACACCCAAAATGGCAATAAATCGCAATTTCCCGGGGCTACGTGCATTTTCAGCAAATGTTGCGAGAGACAAAAACGAAGAGCAAGAAATTCCGCATCCGATGGTCAAAAGTACCGCGCGTTTTGGAGCCCCTAAAATCGAGTTATGGCCATTTTAGTCACCCGGCTGGCCACGGCCGTTTCAAGCCGAAAAACACCCAAAATGGCAATAAATCGCAATTTCCCGGGGCTACGTGCATTTTCAGCAAATGTTGCGAGAGACAAAAACGAAGAGCAAGAAATTCCGCATCCGATGGTCAAAAGTACCGCGCGTTTTGGAGCCCCTAAAATCGAGTTATGGCCATTTTAGTCACCCGGCTGGCCACCGCCGTTTCAAGCCGAAAAACACCCAAAATGGCAATAAATCGCAATTTCCCGGGGCTACGTGCATTTTCAGCAAATGTTGCGAGAGACAAAAACGAAGAGCAAGAAATTCCGCATCCGATGGTCAAAAGTACCGCGCGTTTTGGAGCCCCTGAAATCGAGTTATGGCCATTTTAGTCACCCGGCTGGCCACCGCCGTTTCAAGCCGAAAAACACCCAAAATGGCAATAAATCGCAATTTCTCGGGGCTACGTGCATTTTCAGCAAATGTTGCGCGAGACAAAAACAAAGAGCAAGAAATTCCGCATCCGATGGTCAAAAGTACCGCCCGTTTTGGAGCCCCTGAAATCAAGTTATGGCCATTTTAGTCACCCGGCTGGCCACGGCCGTTTCAAGCCGAAAAACACCCAAAATGGCAATAAATCGCAATTTCCTGGGGCTACGTGCATTTTCAGCAAATGTTGCGAGAGACAAAAACGAAGAGCAAGAAATTCCGCATCCGATGGTCAAAAGTGCCGCGCGTTTTGGAGCCCCTAAAATCGAGTTATGGCCATTTTAGTCACCCGGCTGGCCACGGCCGTTTCAAGCCGAAAAACACCCAAAATGGCAATAAATCGCAACTTCTCGGGGCTACGTGCATTTTCAGCAAATGTTGCGAGAGACAAAAGCGAAGAGCAAGAAATTCCGCATCCGATGGTCAAAAGTACCGCGCGTTTTGGAGCCCCTGAAATCAAGTTATGGCCATTTTAGTCACCCGGCTGGCCACGGCCGTTTCAAGCCGAAAAACACCCAAAATGGCAATAAATCGCAATTTCCCGGGGCTACGTGCATTTTCAGCAAATGTTGCGAGAGACAAAAACGAAGAGCAAGAAATTCCGCATCCAATGGTCAAAAGTACCGCGCGTTTTGGAGCCCCTGAAATCGAGTTATGGCCATTTTAGTCACCCGGCTGGCCACGGCCGTTTCAAGCTGAAAAACACCCAAAATGGCAATAAATCGCAATTTCCCGGGGCTACGTGCATTTTCAGCAAATGTTGCGAGAGAAAAAAACGAAGAGCAAGAAATTCCGCATCCGATGGTCAAAAGTACCGCGCGTTTTGGAGCCCCTGAAATCGAGTTATGGCCATTTTAGTCACCCGGCTGGCCACGGCCGTTTCAAGCCGAAAAACACCCAAAATGGCAATAAATCGCAATTTCTCGGGGCTACGTGCATTTTCAGCAAATGTTGCGTGAGACAAAAACAAAGAGCAAGAAATTCCGCATCCGATGGTCAAAAGTGCCGCCCGTTTTGGAGCCCCTGAAATCAAGTTATGGCCATTTTAGTCACCCGGCTGGCCACGGCCGTTTCAAGCCGAAAAACACCCAAAATGGCAATAAATCGCAATTTCCCGGGGCTACGTGCATTTTCAGCAAATGTTGCGAGAGACAAAAGCGAAGAGCAAGAAATTCCGCATCCGATGGTCAAGAGTACCGCGCGTTTTGGAGCCCCTAAAATCGAGTTATGGCCATTTTAGTCACCCGGCTGGCCACGGCCGTTTCAAGCCGAAAAACACCCAAAATGGCAATAAATCGCAATTTCCCGGGGCTACGTGCATTTTCAGCAAATGTTGCGAGAGACAAAAACGAAGAGCAAGAAATTCCGCATCCGATGGTCAAAAGTACCGCGCGTTTTGGAGCCCCTGAAATCGAGTTATGGCCATTTTAGTCACCCGGCTGGCCACGGCCGTTTCAAGCCGAAAAACACCCAAAATGGCAATAAATCGCAATTTCTCGGGGCTACGTGCATTTTCAGCAAATGTTGCGAGAGACAAAAACAAAGAGCAAGAAATTCCGCATCCGATGGTCAAAAGTACCGCCCGTTTTGGAGCCCCTGAAATCAAGTTATGGCCATTTTAGTCACCCGGCTGGCCACGGCCGTTTCAAGCCGAAAAACACCCAAAATGGCAATAAATCGCAATTTCCCGGGGCTACGTGCATTTTCAGCAAATGTTGCGAGAGACAAAAACGAAGAGCAAGAAATTCCGCATCCGATGGTCAAAAGTGCCACGCGTTTTGGAGCCCCTAAAATCGAGTTATGGCCATTTTAGTCACCCGGCTGGCCACGGCCGTTTCAAGCCGAAAAACACCCAAAATGGCAATAAATCGCAACTTCTCGGGGCTACGTGCATTTTCAGCAAATGTTGCGAGAGACAAAAGCGAAGAGCAAGAAATTCCGCATCCGATGGTCAAAAGTACCGCGCGTTTTGGAGCCCCTAAAATCGAGTTATGGCCATTTTAGTCACCCGGCTGGCCACGGCCGTTTCAAGCCGAAAAACACCCAAAATGGCAATAAATCGCAATTTCCCGGGGCTACGTGCATTTTCAGCAAATGTTGCGAGAGACAAAAACGAAGAGCAAGAAATTCCGCATCCGATGGTCAAAAGTACCGCCCGTTTTGGAGCCCCTGAAATCGAGTTATGGCCATTTTAGTCACCCGGCTGGCCACGGCCGTTTCAAGCTGAAAAACACCCAAAATGGCAATAAATCGCAATTTCTCGGGGCTACGTGCATTTTCAGCAAATGTTGCGAGAGACAAAAACAAAGAGCAAGAAATTCCGCATCCGATGGTCAAAAGTGCCGCGCGTTTTGGAGCCCCTGAAATCAAGTTATGGCCATGTTAGTCACCCGGCTGGCCACGGCCGTTTCAAGCCGAAAAACACCCAAAATGGCAATAAATCGCAATTTCCCGGGGCTACGTGCATTTTCAGCAAATGTTGCGAGAGACAAAAACGGAGAGCATGAAATTCCGCATCCGATGGTCAAAAGTACCGCCCGTTTTGGAGCCCCTGAAATCAAGTTATGGCCATTTTAGTCACCCGGCTGGCCACGGCCGTTTCAAGCCGAAAAACACCCAAAATGGCAATAAATCGCAATTTCCCGGGGCTACGTGCATTTTCAGCAAATGTTGCGAGAGACAAAAGCGAAGAGCAAGAAATTCCGCATCCGATGGTCAAAAGTACCGCGCGTTTTGGAGCCCCTAAAATCGAGTTATGGCCATTTTAGTCACCCGGCTGGCCACGGCCGTTTCAAGCCGAAAAACACCCAAAATGGCAATAAATCGCAATTTCCCGGGGCTACGTGCATTTTCAGCAAATGTTGCGAGAGACAAAAACGAAGAGCAAGAAATTCCGCATCCGATGGTCAAAAGTACCGCCCGTTTTGGAGCCCCTGAAATCAAGTTATGGCCATTTTAGTCACCCGGCTGGCCACGGCCGTTTCAAGCCGAAAAACACCCAAAATGGCAATAAATCGCAATTTCCCGGGGCTACGTGCATTTTCAGCAAATGTTGCGAGAGACAAAAACAAAGAGCAAGAAATTCCGCATCCGATGGTCAAAAGTGCCGCCCGTTTTGGAGCCCCTGAAATCAAGTTATGGCCATTTTAGTCACCCGGCTGGCCACGGCCGTTTCAAGCCGAAAAACACCCAAAATGGCAATAAATCGCAATTTCCCGGGGCTACGTGCATTTTCAGCAAATGTTGCGAGAGACAAAAGCGAAGAGCAAGAAATTCCGCATCCGATGGTCAAAAGTACCGCGCGTTTTGGAGCCCCTAAAATCGAGTTATGGCCATTTTAGTCACCCGGCTGGCCACGGCCGTTTCAAGCCGAAAAACACCCAAAATGGCAATAAATCGCAATTTCCCGGGGCTACGTGCATTTTCAGCAAATGTTGCGAGAGACAAAAACGAAGAGCAAGAAATTCCGCATCCGATGGTCAAAAGTACCGCGCGTTTTGGAGCCCCTGAAATCGAGTTATGGCCATTTTAGTCACCCGGCTGGCCACGGCCGTTTCAAGCCGAAAAACACCCAAAATGGCAATAAATCGCAATTTCTCGGGGCTACGTGCATTTTCAGCAAATGTTGCGCGAGACAAAAACAAAGAGCAAGAAATTCCGCATCCGATGGTCAAAAGTACCGCCCGTTTTGGAGCCCCTGAAATCAAGTTATGGCCATTTTAGTCACCCGGCTGGCCACGGCCGTTTCAAGCCGAAAAACACCCAAAATGGCAATAAATCGCAATTTCCCGGGGCTACGTGCATTTTCAGCAAATGTTGCGAGAGACAAAAACGAAGAGCAAGAAATTCCGCATCCGATGGTCAAAAGTGCCGCGCGTTTTGGAGCCCCTAAAATCGAGTTATGGCCATTTTAGTCACCCGGCTGGCCACGGCCGTTTCAAGCCGAAAAACACCCAAAATGGCAATAAATCGCAACTTCTCGGGGCTACGTGCATTTTCAGCAAATGTTGCGAGAGACAAAAGCGAAGAGCAAGAAATTCCGCATCCGATGGTCAAAAGTACCGCGCGTTTTGGAGCCCCTAAAATCGAGTTATGGCCATTTTAGTCACCCGGCTGGCCACGGCCGTTTCAAGCCGAAAAACACCCAAAATGGCAATGAATCGCAATTTCCCGGGGCTACGTGCATTTTCAGCAAATGTTGCGAGAGACAAAAACGAAGAGCAAGAAATTCCGCATCCGATGGTCAAAAGTACCGCGCGTTTTGGAGCCCCTGAAATCGAGTTATGGCCATTTTAGTCACCCGGCTGGCCACGGCCGTTTCGGGCCGAAAAACACCCAAAATGGCAATAAATCGCAATTTCCCGGGGCTACGTGCATTTTCAGCAAATGTTGCGAGAGACAAAAACGAAGAGCAAGAAATTCCGCATCCGATGGTCAAAAGTACCGCGCGTTTTGGAGCCCCTGAAATCGAGTTATGGCCATTTTAGTCACCCGGCTGGCCACGGCCGTTTCAAGCCGAAAAACACCCAAAATGGCAATAAATCGCAATTTCCCGGGGCTACGTGCATTTTCAGCAAATGTTGCGAGAGAGACAAACGAAGAGCAAGAAATTCCGCATCCGATGGTCAAAAGTACCGCGCGTTTTGGAGCCCCTGAAATCGAGTTATGGCCATTTTAGTCACCCGGCTGGCCACGGCCGTTTCAAGCCGAAAAACACCCAAAATGGCAATAAATCGCAATTTCCCGGGGCTACGTGCATTTTCAGCAAATGTTGCGAGAGACAAAAACGAAGAGCAAGAAATTCCGCATCCGATGGTGAAAAGTGCCGCGCGTTTTGGAGCCCCTAAAATCGAGTTATGGCTATTTTAGTCACCCGGCTGGCCACGGCCGTTTCAAGCCGAAAAACACCCAAAATGGCAATAAATTGCAATTTCTCGGGGCTACGTGCATTTTCAGCAAATGTTGCGAAAGACAAAAGCGAAGAGCAAGAAATTCCGCATCCAATGGTCAAAAGTACCGCGCGTTTTGGAGCCCCTAAAATCGAGTTATGGCCATTTTAGTCACCCGGCTGGCCACGGCCGTTTCAAGCCGAAAAACACCCAAAATGGCAATAAATCGCAATTTCCCGGGGCTACGTGCATTTTCAGCAAATGTTGCGAGAGACAAAAACGAAGAGCAAGAAATTCCGCATCCGATGGTCAAAAGTACCGCGCGTTTTGGAGCCCCTGAAATCTAGTTATGGCCATTTTAGTTACCCGGCTGGCCACGGCCGTTTCAAGCCGAAAAACACCCAAAATGGCAATAAATCGCAATTTCCCGGGGCTACGTGCATTTTCAGCAAATGTTGCGAGAGACAAAAACGAAGAGCAAGAAATTCCGCATCCGATGGTCAAAAGTACCGCGCGTTTTGGAGCCCCCAAAATCGAGTTATGGCCATTTTAGTCACCCGGCTGGCCACCGCCGTTTCAAGCCGAAAAACACCCAAAATGGCAATAAATCGCAATTTCCCGGGGCTACGTGCATTTTCAGCAAATGTTGCGAGAGACAAAAACGAAGAGCAAGAAATTCCGCATCCGATGGTCAAAAGTACCGCGCGTTTTGGAGCCCCTAAAATCGAGTTATGGCCATTTTAGTCACCCGGCTGGCCACCGCCGTTTCAAGCCGAAAAACACCTAAAATGGCAATAAATCGCAATTTCTCGGGGCTACGTGCATTTTCAGCAAATGTTGCGAGAGACAAAAACGAAGAGCAAGAAATTCCGCATCCGATGGTCAAAAGTGCCGCGCGTTTTGGAGCCCCTGAAATCGAGTTATGGCCATTTTAGTCACCCGGCTGGCCACCGCCGTTTCAAGCCGAAAAACACCCAAAATGGCAATAAATCGCAATTTCTCGGGGCTACGTGCATTTTCAGCAAATGTTGCGAGAGACGAAAACGAAGAGCAAGAAATTCCGCATCTGATGGTCAAAAGTACCGCGCGTTTTGGAGCCCCTAAAATCGAGTTATGGCCATTTTAGTCGACCGGATGGCCACCGCCGTTTCAAGCCGAAAAACACCCAAAATGGCAATAAATCGCAATTTCCCGGGGCTACATGCATTTTCAGCAAATGTTGCGAGAGACAAAAACGAAGAGCAAGGAATTCCGCATCCGATGGTCAAAAGTACCGCGCGTTTTGGAGCCCCTAAAATCGAGTTATGGCCATTTTAGTCACCCGGCTGGCCACGGCCGTTTCAAGCCGAAAAACACCCAAAATGGCAATAAATCGCAATTTCCCGGGGCTACGTGCATTTTCAGCAAATGTTGCGAGAGACAAAAACGAAGAGCAAGAAATTCCGCATCCGATGGTCAAAAGTACCGCGCGTTTTGGAGCCCCTAAAATCGAGTTATGGCCATTTTAGTCACCCGGCTGGCCACGGCCGTTTCAAGCCGAAAAACACCCAAAATGGCAATAAATCGCAATTTCCCGGGGCTACGTGCATTTTCA
Organism: Eutreptiella sp. 'Long Island Sound 2002'; assembly: GCA_964036045.1. NCBI lineage: Eukaryota > Euglenozoa > Euglenophyceae > Eutreptiales > Eutreptiaceae > Eutreptiella > Eutreptiella sp. 'Long Island Sound 2002'. The sequence continues at coordinate 32,559 of CAXIWF010001118.1, read as the reverse complement.
GCAAATGTTGCGAGAGACAAAAACGAAGAGCAAGAAATTCCGCATCCGATGGTCAAAAGTACCGCGCGTTTTGGAGCCCCTAAAATCAAGTTATGGCCATTTTAGTTACCCGGCTGGCCACGGCCGTTTCAAGCCGAAAAACACCCAAAATGGCAATAAATCGCAATTTCCCGGGGCTACGTGCATTTTCAGCAAATGTTGCGAGAGACAAAAACGAAGAGCAAGAAATTCCGCATCCGATGGTCAAAAGTACCGCGCGTTTTGGAGCCCCTAAAATCGAGTTATGGCCATTTTAGTCACCCGGCTGGCCACGGCCGTTTCAAGCCGAAAAACACCCAAAATGGCAATAAATCGCAATTTCCCGGGGCTACGTGCATTTTCAGCAAATGTTGCGAGAGACAAAAACGAAGAGCAAGAAATTCCGCATCCGATGGTCAAAAGTACCGCGCGTTTTGGAGCCCCTAAAATCGAGTTATGGCCATTTTAGTCACCCGGCTGGCCACCGCCGTTTCAAGCCGAAAAACACCCAAAATGGCAATAAATCGCAATTTCTCGGGGCTACGTGCATTTTCAGCAAATGTTGCGAGAGACAAAAACGAAGAGCAAGAAATTCCGCATCTGATGGTCAAAAGTACCGCGCGTTTTGGAGCCCCTAAAATCGAGTTATGGCCATTTTAGTCGACCGGATGGCCACCGCCGTTTCAAGCCGAAAAACACCCAAAATGGCAATAAATCGCAATTTCCCGGGGCTACGTGCATTTTCAGCAAATGTTGCGAGAGACAAAAACGAAGGGCAAGGAATTCCGCATCCGATGGTCAAAAGTACCGCGCGTTTTGGAGCCCCTGAAATCGAGTTATGGCCATTTTAGTCACCCGGCTGGCCACGGCCGTTTCAAGCCGAAAAACACCCAAAATGGCAATAAATCGCAATTTCCCGGGGCTACGTGCATTTTCAGCAAATGTTGCGAGAGACAAAAACGAAGAGCAAGAAATTCCGCATCCGATGGTCAAAAGTACCGCGCGTTTTGGAGCCCCTGAAATCGAGTTATGGCCATTTTAGTCACCCGGCTGGCCACGGCCGTTTCAAGCCGAAAAACACCCAAAATGGCAATAAATCGCAATTTCCCGGGGCTACGTGCATTTTCAGCAAATGTTGCGAGAGACAAAAACGAAGAGCAAGAAATTCCGCATCCGATGGTCAAAAGTACCGCGCGTTTTGGAGCCCCTAAAATCGAGTTATGGCCATTTTAGTCACCCGGCTGGCCACCGCCGTTTCAAGCCGAAAAGCACCCAAAATGGCAAGAAATCGCAATTTCCCGGGGCTACGTGCATTTTCAGCAAATGTTGCGAGAGACAAAAACGAAGAGCAAGAAATTCCGCATCCGATGGTCAAAAGTACCGCGCGTTTTGGAGCCCCTAAAATCAAGTTATGGCCATTTTAGTTACCCGGCTGGCCACGGCCGTTTCAAGCCGAAAAACACCCAAAATGGCAATAAATCGCAATTTCCCGGGGCTACGTGCATTTTCAGCAAATGTTGCGAGAGACAAAAACGAAGAGCAAGAAATTCCGCATCCGATGGTCAAAAGTACCGCGCGTTTTGGAGCCCCCAAAATCGAGTTATGGCCAATTTAGTCGACCGGCTGGCCACGGCCGTTTCAAGCCGAAAAACACCCAAAATGGCAATAAATCGCAATTTCCCGGGGCTACGTGCATTTTCAGCAAATGTTGCGAGAGACAAAAACGAAGAGCAAGAAATTCCGCATCCGATGGTCAAAAGTACCGCGCGTTTTGGAGCCCCTAAAATCGAGTTATGGCCATTTTAGTCACCCGGCTGGCCACCGCCGTTTCAAGCCGAAAAACACCCAAAATGGCAATAAATCGCAATTTCCCGGGGCTACGTGCATTTTCAGCAAATGTTGCGAGAGACAAAAACGAAGAGCAAGAAATTCCGCATCTGATGGTCAAAAGTACCGCGCGTTTTGGAGCCCCTAAAATCGAGTTATGGCCATTTTAGTCGACCGGATGGCCACCGCCGTTTCAAGCCGAAAAACACCCAAAATGGCAATAAATCGCAATTTCCCGGGGCTACGTGCATTTTCAGCAAATGTTGCGAGAGACAAAAACGAAGGGCAAGGAATTCCGCATCCGATGGTCAAAAGTACCGCGCGTTTTGGAGCCCCTGAAATCGAGTTATGGCCATTTTAGTCACCCGGCTGGCCACGGCCGTTTCAAGCCGAAAAACACCCAAAATGGCAATAAATCGCAATTTCCCGGGGCTACGTGCATTTTCAGCAAATGTTGCGAGAGACAAAAACGAAGAGCAAGAAATTCCGCATCCGATGGTCAAAAGTACCGCGCGTTTTGGAGCCCCTAAAATCGAGTTATGGCCATTTTAGTCACCCGGCTGGCCACGGCCGTTTCAAGCCGGAAAACACCCAAAATGGCAATAAATCGCAATTTCCCGGGGCTACGTGCATTTTCAGCAAATGTTGCGAGAGACAAAAACGAAGAGCAAGAAATTCCGCATCCGATGGTCAAAAGTACCGCGCGTTTTGGAGCCCCTAAAATCGAGTTATGGCCATTTTAGTCACCCGGCTGGCCACCGCCGTTTCAAGCCGAAAAGCACCCAAAATGGCAAGAAATCGCAATTTCCCGGGGCTACGTGCATTTTCAGCAAATGTTGCGAGAGACAAAAACGAAGAGCAAGAAATTCCGCATCCGATGGTCAAAAGTACCGCGCGTTTTGGAGCCCCTGAAATCGAGTTATGGCCATTTTAGTCACCCGGCTGGCCACGGCCGTTTCAAGCCGAAAAACACCCAAAATGGCAATAAATCGCAATTTCCCGGGGCTATGTGCATTTTCAGCAAATGTTGCGAGAGAGACAAACGAAGAGCAAGAAATTCCGCATCCGATGGTCAAAAGTACCGCGCGTTTTGGAGCCCCTGAAATCGAGTTATGGCCATTTTAGTCACCCGGCTGGCCACGGCCGTTTCAAGCCGAAAAACACCCAAAATGGCAATAAATCGCAATTTCCCGGGGCTACGTGCATTTTCAGCAAATGTTGCGAGAGACAAAAACGAAGAGCAAGAAATTCCGCATCCGATGGTGAAAAGTGCCGCGCGTTTTGGAGCCCCTAAAATCGAGTTATGGCTATTTTAGTCACCCGGCTGGCCACGGCCGTTTCAAGCCGAAAAACACCCAAAATGGCAATAAATCGCAATTTCCCGGGGCTACGTGCATTTTCAGCAAATGTTGCGAGAGACAAAAACGAAGAGCAAGAAATTCCGCATCCGATGGTCAAAAGTACCGCGCGTTTTGGAGCCCCCAAAATCGAGTTATGGCCATTTTAGTCACCCGGCTGGCCACGGCCGTTTCAAGCCGAAAAACACCCAAAATGGCAATAAATCGCAATTTCCCGGGGCTACGTGCATTTTCAGCAAATGTTGCGAGAGACAAAAACGAAGAGCAAGAAATTCCGCATCCGATGGTCAAAAGTACCGCGCGTTTTGGAGCCCCTAAAATCGAGTTATGGCCATTTTAGTCACCCGGCTGGCCACGGCCGTTTCAAGCCGAAAAACACCCAAAATGGCAATAAATCGCAATTTCTCGGGGCTACGTGCATTTTCAGCAAATGTTGCGAGAGACAAAAACGAAGAGCAAGAAATTCCGCATCCGATGGTCAAAAGTGCCGCGCGTTTTGGAGCCCCTGAAATCGAGTTATGGCCATTTTAGTCACCCGGCTGGCCACGGCCGTTTCAAGCCGAAAAACACCCAAAATGGCAATAAATCGCAATTTCTCGGGGCTACGTGCATTTTCAGCAAATGTTGCGAGAGACAAAAACGAAGAGCAAGAAATTCCGCATCTGATGGTCAAAAGTACCGCGCGTTTTGGAGCCCCTAAAATCGAGTTATGGCCATTTTAGTCGACCGGATGGCCACCGCCGTTTCAAGCCGAAAAACACCCAAAATGGCAATAAATCGCAATTTCCCGGGGCTACGTGCATTTTCAGCAAATGTTGCGAGAGACAAAAACGAAGAGCAAGAAATTCCGCATCCGATGGTCAAAAGTACCGCGCGTTTTGGAGCCCCTGAAATCAAGTTATGGCCATTTTAGTCACCCGGCTGGCCACGGCCGTTTCAAGCCGAAAAACACCCAAAATGGCAATAAATCGCAATTTCCCGGGGCTACGTGCATTTTCAGCAAATGTTGCGAGAGACAAAAACGAAGAGCAAGAAATTCCGCATCCGATGGTCAAAAGTACCGCGCGTTTTGGAGCCCCTAAAATCGAGTTATGGCCATTTTAGTCACCCGGCTGGCCACCGCCGTTTCAAGCCGAAAAACACCCAAAATGGCAATAAATCGCAATTTCCCGGGGCTACGTGCATTTTCAGCAAATGTTGCGAGAGACAAAAACGAAGAGCAAGAAATTCCGCATCCGATGGTCAAAAGTACCGCGCGTTTTGGAGCCCCTAAAATCAAGTTATGGCCATTTTAGTCACCCGGCTGGCCACGGCCGTTTCAAGCCGAAAAACACCCAAAATGGCAATCAATCGCAATTTCCCGGGGCTACGTGCATTTTCAGCAAATGTTGCGAGAGACAAAAACGAAGAGCAAGAAATTCCGCATCCGATGGTCAAAAGTACCGCGCGTTTTGGAGCCCCTAAAATCGAGTTATGGCCATTTTAGTCACCCGGCTGGCCACCGCCGTTTCAAGCCGAAAAACACCCAAAATGGCAATAAATCGCAATTTCCCGGGGCTACGTGCATTTTCAGCAAATGTTGCGAGAGACAAAAACGAAGAGCAAGAAATTCCGCATCCGATGGTCAAAAGTACCGCGCGTTTTGGAGCCCCTGAAATCGAGTTATGGCCATTTTAGTCACCCGGCTGGCCACGGCCGTTTCAAGCCGAAAAACACCCAAAATGGCAATAAATCGCAATTTCCCGGGGCTACGTGCATTTTCAGCAAATGTTGCGAGAGACAAAAACGAAGAGCAAGAAATTCCGCATCCGATGGTCAAAAGTACCGCGCGTTTTGGAGCCCCTAAAATCAAGTTATGGCCATTTTAGTCACCCGGCTGGCCACCGCCGTTTCAAGCCGAAAAACACCCAAAATGGCAATAAATCGCAATTTCCCGGGGCTACGTGCATTTTCAGCAAATGTTGCGAGAGACAAAAACGAAGAGCAAGAAATTCCGCATCCGATGGTCAAAAGTACCGCGCGTTTTGGAGCCCCTAAAATCAAGTTATGGCCATTTTAGTCACCCGGCTGGCCACGGCCGTTTCAAGCCGAAAAACACCCAAAATGGCAATCAATCGCAATTTCCCGGGGCTACGTGCATTTTCAGCAAATGTTGCGAGAGACAAAAACGAAGAGCAAGAAATTCCGCATCCGATGGTCAAAAGTACCGCGCGTTTTGGAGCCCCTAAAATCGAGTTATGGCCATTTTAGTCACCCGGCTGGCCACCGCCGTTTCAAGCCGAAAAACACCCAAAATGGCAATAAATCGCAATTTCCCGGGGCTACGTGCATTTTCAGCAAATGTTGCGAGAAACAAAAACGAAGAGCAAGAAATTCCGCATCCGATGGTCAAAAGTACCGCGCGTTTTGGAGCCCCTGAAATCGAGTTATGGCCATTTTAGTCACCCGGCTGGCCACGGCCGTTTCAAGCCGAAAAACACCCAAAATGGCAATAAATCGCAATTTCCCGGGGCTACGTGCATTTTCAGCAAATGTTGCGAGAGACAAAAACGAAGAGCAAGAAATTCCGCATCCGATGGTGAAAAGTGCCGCGCGTTTTGGAGCCCCTAAAATCGAGTTATGGCTATTTTAGTCACCCGGCTGGCCACGGCCGTTTCAAGCCGAAAAACACCCAAAATGGCAATAAATCGCAATTTCCCGGGGCTACGTGCATTTTCAGCAAATGTTGCGAGAGACAAAAACGAAGAGCAAGAAATTCCGCATCCGATGGTCAAAAGTACCGCGCGTTTTGGAGCCCCCAAAATCGAGTTATGGCCATTTTAGTCACCCGGCTGGCCACCGCCGTTTCAAGCCGAAAAACACCCAAAATGGCAATAAATCGCAATTTCCCGGGGCTACGTGCATTTTCAGCAAATGTTGCGAGAGACAAAAACGAAGAGCAAGAAATTCCGCATCCGATGGTCAAAAGTACCGCGCGTTTTGGAGCCCCTAAAATCGAGTTATGGCCATTTTAGTCACCCGGCTGGCCACGGCCGTTTCAAGCCGAAAAACACCCAAAATGGCAATAAATCGCAATTTCTCGGGGCTACGTGCATTTTCAGCAAATGTTGCGAGAGACAAAAACGAAGAGCAAGAAATTCCGCATCCGATGGTCAAAAGTGCCGCGCGTTTTGGAGCCCCTGAAATCGAGTTATGGCCATTTTAGTCACCCGGCTGGCCACGGCCGTTTCAAGCCGAAAAACACCCAAAATGGCAATAAATCGCAATTTCTCGGGGCTACGTGCATTTTCAGCAAATGTTGCGAGAGACAAAAACGAAGAGCAAGAAATTCCGCATCTGATGGTCAAAAGTACCGCGCGTTTTGGAGCCCCTAAAATCGAGTTATGGCCATTTTAGTTGACCGGATGGCCACCGCCGTTTCAAGCCGAAAAACACCCAAAATGGCAATAAATCGCAATTTCCCGGGGCTACGTGCATTTTCAGCAAATGTTGCGAGAGACAAAAACGAAGAGCAAGAAATTCCGCATCCGATGGTCAAAAGTACCGCGCGTTTTGGAGCCCCTGAAATCAAGTTATGGCCATTTTAGTCACCCGGCTGGCCACGGCCGTTTCAAGCCGAAAAACACCCAAAATGGCAATAAATCGCAATTTCCCGGGGCTACGTGCATTTTCAGCAAATGTTGCGAGAGACAAAAACGAAGAGCAAGAAATTCCGCATCCGATGGTCAAAAGTACCGCGCGTTTTGGAGCCCCTAAAATCGAGTTATGGCCATTTTAGTCACCCGGCTGGCCACGGCCGTTTCAAGCCGAAAAACACCCAAAATGGCAATAAATCGCAATTTCCCGGGGCTACGTGCATTTTCAGCAAATGTTGCGAGAGACAAAAACGAAGAGCAAGAAATTCCGCATCCGATGGTCAAAAGTACCGCGCGTTTTGGAGCCCCTAAAATCGAGTTATGGCCATTTTAGTCACCCGGCTGGCCACCGCCGTTTCAAGCCGAAAAACACCCAAAATGGCAATAAATCGCAATTTCCCGGGGCTACGTGCATTTTCAGCAAATGTTGCGAGAAACAAAAACGAAGAGCAAGAAATTCCGCATCCGATGGTCAAAAGTACCGCGCGTTTTGGAGCCCCTAAAATCGAGTTATGGCCATTTTAGTCACCCGGCTGGCCACCGCCGTTTCAAGCCGAAAAGCACCCAAAATGGCAAGAAATCGCAATTTCCCGGGGCTACGTGCATTTTCAGCAAATGTTGCGAGAGACAAAAACGAAGAGCAAGAAATTCCGCATCCGATGGTCAAAAGTACCGCGCGTTTTGGAGCCCCTGAAATCGAGTTATGGCCATTTTAGTCACCCGGCTGGCCACGGCCGTTTCAAGCCGAAAAACACCCAAAATGGCAATAAATCGCAATTTCTCGGGGCTACGTGCTTTTTCAGCAAATGTTGCGAGAGACAAAAACGAAGAGCAAGAAATTCCGCATCCGATGGTCAAAAGTACCGCGCGTTTTGGAGCCCCTGAAATCAAGTTATGGCCATTTTAGTCACCCGGCTGGCCACGGCCGTTTCAAGCCGAAAAACACCCAAAATGGCAATAAATCGCAATTTCCCGGGGCTACGTGCATTTTCAGCAAATGTTGCGAGAGACAAAAACGAAGAGCAAGAAATTCCGCATCCGATGGTCAAAAGTACCGCGCGTTTTGGAGCCCCTAAAATCGAGTTATGGCCATTTTAGTCACCCGGCTGGCCACCGCCGTTTCAAGCCGAAAAGCACCCAAAATGGCAATAAATCGCAATTTCCCGGGGCTACGTGCATTTTCAGCAAATGTTGCGAGAGACAAAAACGAAGAGCAAGAAATTCCGCATCCGATGGTGAAAAGTGCCGCGCGTTTTGGAGCCCCTAAAATCGAGTTATGGCCATTTTAGTCACCCGGCTGGCCACGGCCGTTTCAAGCCGAAAAACACCCAAAATGGCAATAAATCGCAATTTCTCGGGGCTACGTGCATTTTCAGCAAATGTTGCGAAAGACAAAAGCGAAGAGCAAGAAATTCCGCATCCGATGGTCAAAAGTACCGCGCGTTTTGGAGACCCTAAAATCGAGTTATGGCCATTTTAGTCACCCGGCTGGCCACGGCCGTTTCAAGCCGAAAAGCACCCAAAATGGCAAGAAATCGCAATTTCCCGGGGCTACGTGCATTTTCAGCAAATGTTGCGAGAGACAAAAACGAAGAGCAAGAAATTCCGCATCCGATGGTCAAAAGTACCGCGCGTTTTGGAGCCCCTGAAATCAAGTTATGGCCATTTTAGTCACCCGGCTGGCCACGGCCGTTTCAAGCCGAAAAACACCCAAAATGGCAATAAATCGCAATTTCCCGGGGCTACGTGCATTTTCAGCAAATGTTGCGAGAGACAAAAACGAAGAGCAAGAAATTCCGCATCCGATGGTCAAAAGTACCGCGCGTTTTGGAGCCCCTGAAATCGAGTTATGGCCATTTTAGTCACCCGGCTGGCCACGGCCGTTTCAAGCCGAAAAACACCCAAAATGGCAATAAATCGCAATTTCCCGGGGCTACGTGCATTTTCAGCAAATGTTGCGAGAGACAAAAACGAAGAGCAAGAAATTCCGCATCCGATGGTCAAAAGTACCGCGCGTTTTGGAGCCCCTGAAATCGAGTTATGGCCATTTTCGTCACCCGGCTGGCCACGGCCGTTTCAAGCCGAAAAACACCCAAAATGGCAATAAATCGCAATTTCCCGGGGCTACGTGCATTTTCAGCAAATGTTGCGAGAGACAAAAACGAAGAGCAAGAAATTCCGCATCCGATGTTCAAAAGTACCGCGCGTTTTGGAGCCCCTAAAATCGAGTTATGGCCATTTTAGTCACCCGGCTGGCCACGGCCGTTTCAAGCCGAAAAACACCCAAAATGGCAATAAATCGCAATTTCCCGGGGCTACGTGCATTTTCAGCTAATGTTGCGAGAGACAAAAATGAAGAGCAAGAAATTCCGCATCCGATGGTCAAAAGTACCGCGCGTTTTGGAGCCCCTAAAATCGAGTTATGGCCATTTTAGTCACCCGGCTGGCCACGGCCGTTTTCAAGCCGAAAAACACCCAAAATGGCAATAAATCGCAATTTCCCGGGGCTACGTGCATTTTCAGCAAATGTTGCGAAAGACAAAAACGAAGAGCAAGAAATTCCGCATCCGATGGTCAAAAGTACCGCGCGTTTTGGAGCCCCTAAAATCAAGTCATGGCCATTTTAGTCACCCGGCTGGCCACGGCCGTTTCAAGCCGAAAAACACCCAAAATGGCAATAAATCGCAATTTCCCGGGCTACGTGCATTTTCAGCAAATGTTGCGAGAGACAAAAACGAAGAGCAAGAAATTCCGCATCCGATGGTCAAAAGTACCGCGCGTTTTGGAGCCCCTGAAATCTAGTTATGGCCATTTTAGTCACCCGGCTGGCCACGGCCGTTTCAAGCCGAAAAACACCCGAAATGGCAATAAATCGCAATTTCCCGGGGCTACGTGCATTTTCAGCAAATGTTGCGAGAGACAAAAACGAAGAGGAAGAAATTCCGCATCCGATGGTCAAAAGTACCGCGCGTTTTGGAGCCCCTAAAATCGAGTTATGGCCATTTTCGTCACCCGGCTGGCCACGGCCGTTTCAAGCCGAAAAACACCCAAAATGGCAATAAATCGCAATTTCCCGGGGCTACGTGCATTTTCAGCAAATGTTGCGAGAGACAAAAACGAAGAGCAAGAAATTCCGCATCCGATGGTCAAAAGTACCGCGCGTTTTGGAGCCCCTAAAATCGAGTTATGGCCATTTTAGTCACCCGGCTGGCCACGGCCGTTTCAAGCCGAAAAACACCCAAAATGGCAATAAATCGCAATTTCTCGGGGCTACGTGCATTTTCAGCAAATGTTGCGAAAGACAAAAGCGAAGAGCAAGAAATTCCGCATCCGATGGTCAAAAGTACCGCGCGTTTTGGAGACCCTAAAATCGAGTTATGGCCATTTTAGTCACCCGGCTGGCCACGGCCGTTCCAAGCCGAAAAGCACCCAAAATGGCAAGAAATCGCAATTTCCCGGGGCTACGTGCATTTTCAGCAAATGTTGCGAGAGACAAAAACGAAGAGCAAGAAATTCCGCATCCGATGGTCAAAAGTACCGCGCGTTTTGGAGCCCCTGAAATCAAGTTATGGCCATTTTAGTCACCCGGCTGGCCACGGCCGTTTCAAGCCGAAAAACACCCAAAATGGCAATAAATCGCAATTTCCCGGGGCTACGTGCATTTTCAGCAAATGTTGCGAGAGACAAAAACGAAGAGCAAGAAATTCCGCATCCGATGGTCAAAAGTACCGCGCGTTTTGGAGCCCCTGAAATCGAGTTATGGCCATTTTAGTCACCCGGCTGGCCACGGCCGTTTCAAGCCGAAAAACAACCCAAAATGGCAATAAATCGCAATTTCCCGGGGCTACGTGCATTTTCAGCAAATGTTGCGAGAGACAAAAACGAAGAGCAAGAAATTCCGCATCCGATGGTCAAAAGTACCGCGCGTTTTGGAGCCCCTGAAATCGAGTTATGGCCATTTTCGTCACCCGGCTGGCCACGGCCGGTTTCAAGCCGAAAAACACCCAAAATGGCAATAAATCGCAATTTCCCGGGGCTACGTGCATTTTCAGCAAATGTTGCGAGAGACAAAAACGAAGAGCAAGAAATTCCGCATCCGATGTTCAAAAGTACCGCGCGTTTTGGAGCCCCTAAAATCGAGTTATGGCCATTTTAGTCACCCGGCTGGCCACGGCCGTTTCAAGCCGAAAAACACCCAAAATGGCAATAAATCGCAATTTCCCGGGGCTACGTGCATTTTCAGCTAATGTTGCGAGAGACAAAAATGAAGAGCAAGAAATTCCGCATCCGATGGTCAAAAGTACCGCGCGTTTTGGAGCCCCTAAAATCGAGTTATGGCCATTTTAGTCACCCGGCTGGCCACGGCCGTTTCAAGCCGAAAAACACCCAAAATGGCAATAAATCGCAATTTCCCGGGGCTACGTGCATTTTCAGCAAATGTTGCGAAAGACAAAAACGAAGAGCAAGAAATTCCGCATCCGATGGTCAAAAGTACCGCGCGTTTTTGGAGCCCCTAAAATCAAGTCATGGCCATTTTAGTCACCCGGCTGGCCACGGCCGTTTCAAGCCGAAAAACACCCAAAATGGCAATAAATCGCAATTTCCCGGGGCTACGTGCATTTTCAGCAAATGTTGCGAGAGACAAAAACGAAGAGCAAGAAATTCCGCATCCGATGGTCAAAAGTACCGCGCGTTTTGGAGCCCCTGAAATCTAGTTATGGCCATTTTAGTCACCCGGCTGGCCACGGCCGTTTCAAGCCGAAAAACACCCGAAATGGCAATAAATCGCAATTTCCCGGGGCTACGTGCATTTTCAGCAAATGTTGCGAGAGACAAAAACGAAGAGGAAGAAATTCCGCATCCGATGGTCAAAAGTACCGCGCGTTTTGGAGCCCCTGAAATCGAGTTATGGCCATTTTAGTCACCCGGCTGGCCACGGCCGTTTCAAGCCGAAAAACACCCAAAATGGCAATAAATCGCAATTTCCCGGGGCTACGTGCATTTTCAGCAAATGCTGCGGGAGACAAAAACGAAGAGCAAGAAATTCCGCATCCGATGGTCAAAAGTACCGCGCGTTTTGGAGCCCCTAAAATCGAGTTATGGCCATTTTCGTCACCCGGCTGGCCACGGCCGTTTCAAGCCGAAAAACACCCAAAATGGCAATAAATCGCAATTTCCCGGGGCTACGTGCATTTTCAGCAAATGTTGCGAGAGACAAAAACGAAGAGCAAGAAATTCCGCATCCGATGGTCAAAAGTACCGCGCGTTTTGGAGCCCCTAAAATCGAGTTATGGCCATTTTAGTCACCCGGCTGGCCACGGCCGTTTCAAGCCGAAAAACACCCAAAATGGCAATAAATCGCAATTTCCCGGGGCTACGTGCATTTTCAGCAAATGTTGCGAGAGACAAAAACGAAGAGCAAGAAATTCCGCATCCGATGGTCAAAAGTACCGCGCGTTTTGGAGCCCCTAAAATCAAGTCATGGCCATTTTAGTCACCCGGCTGGCCACGGCCGTTTCAAGCCGAAAACACCAAAATGGCAATACATCGCAATTTCCCGGGGCTACGTGCATTTTCAGCAAATGTTGCGAGAGACAAAAACGAAGAGCAAGAAATTCCGCATCCGATGTTCAAAAGTACCGCGCGTTTTGGAGCCCCTAAAATCGAGTTATGGCCATTTTAGTCACCCGGCTGGCCACGGCCGTTTCAAGCCGAAAAACACCCAAAATGGCAATAAATCGCAATTTCCCGGGGCTACGTGCATTTTCAGCAAATGTTGCGAGAGACAAAAACGAAGAGCAAGAAATTCCGCATCCGATGGTCAAAAGTACCGCGCGTTTTGGAGCCCCTGAAATCGAGTTATGGCCATTTTAGTCACCCGGCTGGCCACGGCCGTTTCAAGCCGAAAAAACACCCGAAATGGCAATAAATCGCAATTTCCCGGGGCTACGTGCATTTTCAGCAAATGTTGCGAGAGACAAAAACGAAGAGCAAGAAATTCCGCATCCGATGGTCAAAAGTACCGCGCGTTTTGGAGCCCCTAAAATCGAGTTATGGCCATTTTAGTCACCCGGCTGGCCACGGCCGTTTCAAGCCGAAAAACACCAAAAATGGCAATAAATCGCAATTTCCCGGGGCTACGTGCATTTCAGCAAATGTTTGCGAGAGACAAAAACGAAGAGCAAGAAATTCCGCATCCAATGGCAAAAGTACCGCGCGTTTTGGAGCCCCTAAAATCGAGTCATGGCCATTTTAGTCACCCGGCTGGCCACGGCCGTTTCAAGCCGAAAAACACCCAAAATGGCAATAAATCGCAATTTCCCGGGGCTACGTGCATTTTCAGCAAATGTTGCAAGACACAAAAACGAAGAGCAAGAAATTCCGCATCCGATGGTCAAAAGTACCGCGCGTTTTGGAGCCCCTAAAATCAAGTTATGGCCATTTTAGTCACCCGGCTGGCCACGGCCGTTTCAAGCCGAAAAACACCCAAAATGGCAATAAATCGCAATTTCCCGGGGCTACGTGCATTTTCAGCAAATGTTGCGAGAGACAAAAATGAAGAGCAAGAAATTCCGCATCCGATGGTCAAAAGTACCGCGCGTTTTGGAGCCCCTAAAATCGAGTTATGGCCATTTTAGTCACCCGGCTGGCCACCGCCGTTTCAAGCCGAAAAACACCCAAAATGGCAATAAATCGCAATTTCCCGGGGCTACGTGCATTTTCAGCAAATGTTGCGAGAGACAAAAACGAAGAGCAAGAAATTCCGCATCCGATGGTCAAAAGTAACGCGCGTTTTGGAGCCCCTAAAATCGAGTTATGGCCATTTTAGTCACCCGGCTGGCCACGGCCGTTTCAAGCCGAAAAACACCCAAAATGGCAATAAATCGCAATTTCCCGGGGCTGCGTGCATTTTCAGCAAATGTTGCGAAAGACAAGAACGAAGAGGAAGAAATTCCGCATCCGATGGTCAAAAGTACCGCGCGTTTTGGAGCCCCTAAAATCGAGTTATGGCCATTTTAGTCACCCGGCTGGCCACGGCCGTTTCAAGCCGAAAAACACCCAAAATGGCAATAAATCGCAATTTCCCGGGGCTACGTGCATTTTCAGCTAATGTTGCGAGAGACAAAAATGAAGAGCAAGAAATTCCGCATCCGATGGTCAAAAGTACCGCGCGTTTTGGAGCCCCTAAAATCGAGTTATGGCCATTTTAGTCACCCGGCTGGCCACGGCCGTTTCAAGCCGAAAAACACCCAAAATGGCAATAAATCGCAATTTCCCGGGGCTACGTGCATTTTCAGCAAATGTTGCGAGAGACAAAAACAAAGAGCAAGAAATTCCGCATCCGATGGTCAAAAGTACCGCGCGTTTTGGAGCCCCTAAAATCAAGTCATGGCCATTTTAGTCACCCGGCTGGCCACGGCCGTTTCAAGCCGAAAAACACCCAAAATGGCAATAAATCGCAATTTCCCGGGGCTACGTGCATTTTCAGCAAATGTTGCGAGAGACAAAAACGAAGAGCAAGAAATTCCGCATCCGATGGTCAAAAGTACCGCGCGTTTTGGAGCCCCTAAAATCAAGTTATGGCCATTTTAGTCACCCGGCTGGCCACGGCCGTTTCAAGCCGAAAAACACCCGAAATGGCAATAAATCGCAATTTCCCGGGGCTACGTGCATTTTCAGCAAATGTTGCGAGAGACAAAAACGAAGAGCAAGAAATTCCGCATCCGATGGTCAAAAGTACCGCGCGTTTTGGAGCCCCTAAAATCGAGTTATGGCCATTTTAGTCACCCGGCTGGCCACGGCCGTTTCAAGCCGAAAAACACCCAAAATGGCAATAAATCGCAATTTCCCGGGGCTACGTGCATTTTCAGCAAATGTTGCGAGAGACAAAAACAAAGAGCAAGAAATTCCGCATCCGATGGTCAAAAGTACCGCGCGTTTTGGAGCCCCTGAAATCAAGTTATGGCCATTTTAGTCACCCGGCTGGCCACGGCCGTTTCAAGCCGAAAAACACCAAAAATGGCAATAAATCGCAATTTCCCGGGGCTACGTGCATTTTCAGCAAATGTTGCGAGAGACAAAAACGAAGAGCAAGAAATTCCGCATCCGATGGTCAAAAGTACCGCGCGTTTTGGAGCCCCTAAAATCAAGTCATGGCCATTTTAGTCACCCGGCTGGCCACGGCCGTTTCAAGCCGAAAAACACCCAAAATGGCAATAAATCGCAATTTCCCGGGGCTACGTGCATTTTCAGCAAATGTTGCGAGAGACAAAAACGAAGAGCAAGAAATTCCGCATCCGATGGTCAAAAGTACCGCGCGTTTTGGAGCCCCTAAAATCAAGTTATGGCCATTTTAGTCACCCGGCTGGCCACGGCCGTTTCAAGCCGAAAAACACCCGAAATGGCAATAAATCGCAATTTCCCGGGGCTACGTGCATTTTCAGCAAATGTTGCGAGAGACAAAAACGAAGAGCAAGAAATTCCGCATCCGATGGTCAAAAGTACCGCGCGTTTTGGAGCCCCTAAAATCGAGTTATGGCCATTTTAGTCACCCGGCTGGCCACGGCCGTTTCAAGCCGAAAAACACCCAAAATGGCAATAAATCGCAATTTCCCGGGGCTACGTGCATTTTCAGCAAATGTTGCGAGAGACAAAAACAAAGAGCAAGAAATTCCGCATCCGATGGTCAAAAGTACCGCGCGTTTTGGAGCCCCTGAAATCAAGTTATGGCCATTTTAGTCACCCGGCTGGCCACGGCCGTTTCAAGCCGAAAAACACCAAAAATGGCAATAAATCGCAATTTCCCGGGGCTACGTGCATTTTCAGCAAATGTTGCGAGAGACAAAAACGAAGAGCAAGAAATTCCGCATCCGATGGTCAAAAGTACCGCGCGTTTTGGAGCCCCTAAAATCAAGTCATGGCCATTTTAGTCACCCGGCTGGCCACGGCCGTTTCAAGCCGAAAAACAACCAAAATGGCAATAAATGTTGCGAGAGACAAAAACGAAGAGCAAGAAATTCCGCATCCGATGGTCAAAAGTACCGCGCGTTTTGGAGCCCCTGAAATCGAGTTATGGCCATTTTAGTCACCCGGCTGGCCAGGGCCGTTTCAAGCCGAAAAACACCCAAAATGGCAATAAATCGCAATTTCCCGGGGCTACGTGCATTTTCAGCAAATGTTGCGAGAGACAAAAACGAAGAGCAAGAAATTCCGCATCCGATGGTCAAAAGTACCGCGCGTTTTGGAGCCCCTAAAATCGAGTTATGGCCATTTTAGTCACCCGGCTGGCCACCGCCGTTTCAAGCCGAAAAACACCCAAAATGGCAATAAATCGCAATTTCCCGGGGCTACGTGCATTTTCAGCAAATGTTGCGAGAGACAAAAACGAAGAGCAAGAAATTCCGCATCCGATGGTCAAAAGTACCGCGCGTTTTGGAGCCCCTAAAATCGAGTTATGGCCATTTTAGTCACCCGGCTGGCCACGGCCGTTTCAAGCCGAAAAACACCCAAAATGGCAATAAATCGCAATTTCCCGGGGCTGCGTGCATTTTCAGCAAATGTTGCGAAAGACAAGAACGAAGAGGAAGAAATTCCGCATCCGATGGTCAAAAGTACCGCGCGTTTTGGAGCCCCTAAAATCGAGTTATGGCCATTTTAGTCACCCGGCTGGCCACGGCCGTTTCAAGCCGAAAAACACCCAAAATGGCAATAAATCGCAATTTCCCGGGGCTACGTGCATTTTCAGCTAATGTTGCGAGAGACAAAAATGAAGAGCAAGAAATTCCGCATCCGATGGTCAAAAGTACCGCGCGTTTTGGAGCCCCTAAAATCGAGTTATGGCCATTTTAGTCACCCGGCTGGCCACGGCCGTTTCAAGCCGAAAAACACCCAAAATGGCAATAAATCGCAATTTCTCGGGGCTACGTGCATTTTCAGCAAATGTTGCGAGAGACAAAAACAAAGAGCAAGAAATTCCGCATCCGATGGTCAAAAGTACCGCGCGTTTTGGAGCCCCTAAAATCAAGTCATGGCCATTTTAGTCACCCGGCTGGCCACGGCCGTTTCAAGCCGAAAAACACCCAAAATGGCAATAAATCGCAATTTCCCGGGGCTACGTGCATTTTCAGCAAATGTTGCGAGAGACAAAAACGAAGAGCAAGAAATTCCGCATCCGATGGTCAAAAGTACCGCGCGTTTTGGAGCCCCTAAAATCAAGTTATGGCCATTTTAGTCACCCGGCTGGCCACGGCCGTTTCAAGCCGAAAAACACCCGAAATGGCAATAAATCGCAATTTCCCGGGGCTACGTGCATTTTCAGCAAATGTTGCGAGAGACAAAAACGAAGAGCAAGAAATTCCGCATCCGATGGTCAAAAGTACCGCGCGTTTTGGAGCCCCTAAAATCAAGTTATGGCCATTTTAGTCACCCGGCTGGCCACGGCCGTTTCAAGCCGAAAAACACCCGAAATGGCAATAAATCGCAATTTCCCGGGGCTACGTGCATTTTCAGCAAATGTTGCGAGAGACAAAAACGAAGAGCAAGAAATTCCGCATCCGATGGTCAAAAGTACCGCGCGTTTTGGAGCCCCTAAAATCGAGTTATGGCCATTTTAGTCACCCGGCTGGCCACGGCCGTTTCAAGCCGAAAAACACCCAAAATGGCAATAAATCGCAATTTCCCGGGGCTACGTGCATTTTCAGCAAATGTTGCGAGAGACAAAAACAAAGAGCAAGAAATTCCGCATCCGATGGTCAAAAGTACCGCGCGTTTTGGAGCCCCTGAAATCAAGTTATGGCCATTTTAGTCACCCGGCTGGCCACGGCCGTTTCAAGCCGAAAAACACCAAAAATGGCAATAAATCGCAATTTCCCGGGGCTACGTGCATTTTCAGCAAATGTTGCGAGAGACAAAAACGAAGAGCAAGAAATTCCGCATCCGATGGTCAAAAGTACCGCGCGTTTTGGAGCCCCTAAAATCAAGTCATGGCCATTTTAGTCACCCGGCTGGCCACGGCCGTTTCAAGCCGAAAAACAACCAAAATGGCAATAAATGTTGCGAGAGACAAAAACGAAGAGCAAGAAATTCCGCATCCGATGGTCAAAAGTACCGCGCGTTTTGGAGCCCCTGAAATCAAGTTATGGCCATTTTAGTCACCCGGCTGGCCAGGGCCGTTTCAAGCCGAAAAACACCCAAAATGGCAATAAATCGCAATTTCCCGGGGCTACGTGCATTTTCAGCAAATGTTGCGAGAGACAAAAACGAAGAGCAAGAAATTCCGCATCCGGTGGTCAAAAGTACCGCGCGTTTTGGAGCCCCTAAAATCGAGTTATGGCCATTTTAGTCACCCGGCTGGCCACCGCCGTTTCAAGCCGAAAAACACCCAAAATGGCAATAAATCGCAATTTCCCGGGGCTACGTGCATTTTCAGCAAATGTTGCGAGAGACAAAAACGAAGAGCAAGAAATTCCGCATCCGATGGTCAAAAGTACCGCGCGTTTTGGAGCCCCTAAAATCGAGTTATGGCCATTTTAGTCACCCGGCTGGCCACGGCCGTTTCAAGCCGAAAAACACCCAAAATGGCAATAAATCGCAATTTCCCGGGGCTGCGTGCATTTTCAGCAAATGTTGCGAAAGACAAGAACGAAGAGGAAGAAATTCCGCATCCGATGGTCAAAAGTACCGCGCGTTTTGGAGCCCCTAAAATCGAGTTATGGCCATTTTAGTCACCCAGCTGGCCACCGCCGTTTCAAGCCGAAAAACACCCAAAATGGCAATAAATCGCAATTTCCCGGGGCTACGTGCATTTTCAGCAAATGTTGCGAGAGACAAAAACGAAGAGCAAGAAATTCCGCATCCGATGGTCAAAAGTATCGCGCGTTTTGGAGCCCCTGAAATCGAGTTGTGGCCATTTTAGTCACCCGGCTGGCCACGGCCGTTTCAAGCCGAAAAACACCCAAAATGGCAATAAATCGCAATTTCCCGGGGCTACGTGCATTTTCAGCAAATGTTGCGAGAGACAAAAACGAAGAGCAAGAAATTCCGCATCCGATGGTCAAAAGTACGGCGCTCTTTGGAGCCCCTAAAATCGAGTTATGGCCATTTTAGTCACCCGGCTGGCCACCGCCGTTTCAAGCCGAAAAACACCCAAAATGGCAATAAATCGCAATTTCCCGGGGCTACGTGCATTTTCAGCAAATGTTGCAAGAGACAAAAACGAAGAGCAAGAAATTCCGCATCCGATGGTCAAAAGTACGGCGCTCTTTGGAGCCCCTAAAATCGAGTTATGGCCATTTTAGTCACCCGGCTGGCCACGGCCGTTTCAAGCCGAAAAACACCCAAAATGGCAATAAATCGCAATTTCCCGGGGCTACGTGCATTTTCAGCAAATGTTGCGAGAGACAAAAACGAAGAGCAAGAAATTCCGCATCCGATGGTCAAAAGTACCGCGCGTTTTGGAGCCCCTAAAATCGAGTTATGGCCATTTTAGTCACCCGGCTGGCCACCGCCGTTTCAAGCCGAAAAACACCCAAAATGGCAATAAATCGCAATTTCCCGGGGCTACGTGCATTTTCAGCAAATGTTGCGAGAGACAAAAACGAAGAGCAAGAAATTCCGCATCCGATGGTCAAAAGTACGGCGCTCTTTGGAGCCCCTGAAATCGAGTTGTGGCCATTTTAGTCACCCGGCTGGCCACGGCCGTTTCAAGCCGAAAAACACCCGAAATGGCAATAAATCGCAATTTCCCGGGGCTACGTGCATTTTCAGCAAATGTTGCGAGAGACAAAAACGAAGAGCAAGAAATTCCGCATCCGATGGTCAAAAGTACGGCGCTCTTTGGAGCCCCTAAAATCGAGTTATGGCCATTTTAGTCACCCGGCTGGCCACGGCCGTTTCAAGCCGAAAAACACCCAAAATGGCAATAAATCGCAATTTCCCGGGGCTACGTGCATTTTCAGCAAATGTTGCGAGAGACAAAAACGAAGAGCAAGAAATTCCGCATCCGATGGTCAAAAGTACCGCGCGTTTTGGAGCCCCTAAAATCGAGTTATGGCCATTTTAGTCACCCGGTTGGCCACGGCCGTTTCAAGCCGAAAAACACCCAAAATGGCAATAAATCGCAATTTCCCGGGGCTACGTGCATTTTCAGCAAATGTTGCGAGAGACAAAAACGAAGAGCAAGAAATTCCGCATCCGATGGTCAAAAGTATCGCGCGTTTTGGAGCCCCTGAAATCGAGTTGTGGCCATTTTAGTCACCCGGCTGGCCACGGCCGTTTCAAGCCGAAAAACACCCAAAATGGCAATAAATCGCAATTTCCCGGGGCTACGTGCATTTTCAGCAAATGTTGCGAGAGACAAAAACGAAGAGCAAGAAATTCCGCATCCGATGGTCAAAAGTACCGCGCGTTTTGGAGCCCCTGGAATCGAGTTGTGGCCATTTTAGTCACCCGGCTGGCCACGGCCGTTTCAAGCCGAAAAACACCCAAAATGGCAATAAATCGCAATTTCCCGGGGCTACGTGCATTTTCAGCAAATGTTGCGAGAGACAAAAACGAAGAGCAAGAAATTCCGCATCCAATGGTCAAAAGTACGGCGCTCTTTGGAGCCCCTAAAATCGAGTTATGGCCATTTTAGTCACCCGGCTGGCCACCGCCGTTTCAAGCCGAAAAACACCCAAAATGGCAATAAATCGCAATTTCCCGGGGCTACGTGCATTTTCAGCAAATGTTGCAAGAGACAAAAACGAAGAGCAAGAAATTCCGCATCCGATGGTCAAAAGTACGGCGCTCTTTGGAGCCCCTAAAATCGAGTTATGGCCATTTTAGTCACCCGGCTGGCCACCGCCGTTTCAAGCCGAAAAACACCCAAAATGGCAATAAATCGCAATTTCCCGGGGCTACGTGCATTTTCAGCAAATGTTGCGAGAGACAAAAACGAAGAGCAAGAAATTCCGCATCCGATGGTCAAAAGTACCGCGCGTTTTGGAGCCCCTAAAATCGAGTTATGGCCATTTTAGTCACCCGGCTGGCCACCGCCGTTTCAAGCCGAAAAACACCCAAAATGGCAATAAATCGCAATTTCCCGGGGCTACGTGCATTTTCAGCAAATGTTGCGAGAGACAAAAACGAAGAGCGAGAAATTCCGCATCCGATGGTCAAAAGTACGGCGCTCTTTGGAGCCCCTGAAATCGAGTTGTGGCCATTTTAGTCACCCGGCTGGCCACGGCCGTTTCAAGCCGAAAAACACCCGAAATGGCAATAAATCGCAATTTCCCGGGGCTACGTGCATTTTCAGCAAATGTTGCGAGAGACAAAAACGAAGAGCAAGAAATTCCGCATCCGATGGTCAAAAGTACGGCGCTCTTTGGAGCCCCTAAAATCGAGTTATGGCCATTTTAGTCACCCGGCTGGCCACGGCCGTTTCAAGCCGAAAAACACCCAAAATGGCAATAAATCGCAATTTCCCGGGGCTACGTGCATTTTCAGCAAATGTTGCGAGAGACAAAAACGAAGAGCAAGAAATTCCGCATCCGATGGTCAAAAGTACCGCGCGTTTTGGAGCCCCTAAAATCGAGTTATGGCCATTTTAGTCACCCGGCTGGCCACCGCCGTTTCAAGCCGAAAAACACCCAAAATGGCAATAAATCGCAATTTCCCGGGGCTACGTGCATTTTCAGCAAATGTTGCGAGAGACAAAAACGAAGAGCAAGAAATTCCGCATCCGATGGTCAAAAGTATCGCGCGTTTTGGAGCCCCTGAAATCGAGTTGTGGCCATTTTAGTCACCCGGCTGGCCACGGCCGTTTCAAGCCGAAAAACACCCAAAATGGCAATAAATCGCAATTTCCCGGGGCTACGTGCATTTTCAGCAAATGTTGCGAGAGACAAAAACGAAGAGCAAGAAATTCCGCATCCGATGGTCAAAAGTACCGCGCGTTTTGGAGCCCCTGAAATCGAGTTGTGGCCATTTTAGTCACCCGGCTGGCCACGGCCGTTTCAAGCCGAAAAACACCCAAAATGGCAATAAATCGCAATTTCCCGGGGCTACGTGCATTTTCAGCAAATGTTGCGAGAGACAAAAACGAAGAGCAAGAAATTCCGCATCCAATGGTCAAAAGTACGGCGCTCTTTGAGGCCCCTAAAATCGAGTTATGGCCATTTTAGTCACCCGGCTGGCCACCGCCGTTTCAAGCCGAAAAACACCCAAAATGGCAATAAATCGCAATTTCCCGGGGCTACGTGCATTTTCAGCAAATGTTGCAAGAGACAAAAACGAAGAGCAAGAAATTCCGCATCCGATGGTCAAAAGTACGGCGCTCTTTGGAGCCCCTAAAATCGAGTTATGGCCATTTTAGTCACCCGGCTGGCCACGGCCGTTTCAAGCCGAAAAACACCCAAAATGGCAATAAATCGCAATTTCCCGGGGCTACGTGCATTTTCAGCAAATGTTGCGAGAGACAAAAACGAAGAGCAAGAAATTCCGCATCCGATGGTCAAAAGTACCGCGCGTTTTGGAGCCCCTAAAATCGAGTTATGGCCATTTTAGTCACCCGGCTGGCCACCGCCGTTTCAAGCCGAAAAACACCCAAAATGGCAATAAATCGCAATTTCCCGGGGCTACGTGCATTTTCAGCAAATGTTGCGAGAGACAAAAACAAAGAGCAAGAAATTCCGCATCCGATGGTCAAAAGTACGGCGCTCTTTGGAGCCCCTGAAATCGAGTTGTGGCCATTTTAGTCACCCGGCTGGCCACGGCCGTTTCAAGCCGAAAAACACCCAAAATGGCAATAAATCGCAATTTCCCGGGGCTACGTGCATTTTCAGCAAATGTTGCGAGAGACAAAAACGAAGAGCAAGAAATTCCGCATCCGATGGTCAAAAGTACGGCGCTCTTTGGAGCCCCTAAAATCGAGTTATGGCCATTTTAGTCACCCGGCTGGCCACGGCCGTTTCAAGCCGAAAAACACCCAAAATGGCAATAAATCGCAATTTCCCGGGGCTACGTGCATTTTCAGCAAATGTTGCGAGAGACAAAAACGAAGAGCAAGAAATTCCGCATCCGATGGTCAAAAGTACCGCGCGTTTTGGAGCCCCTAAAATCGAGTTATGGCCATTTTAGTCACCCGGCTGGCCACCGCCGTTTCAAGCCGAAAAACACCCAAAATGGCAATAAATCGCAATTTCCCGGGGCTACGTGCATTTTCAGCAAATGTTGCGAGAGACAAAAACGAAGAGCAAGAAATTCCGCATCCGATGGTCAAAAGTACCGCGCGTTTTGGAGCCCCTAAAATCGAGTTATGGCCATTTTAGTCACCCGGCTGGCCACGGCCGTTTCAAGCCGAAAAACACCCAAAATGGCAATAAATCGCAATTTCTCGGGGCTACGTGCATTTTCAGCAAATGTTGCGAGAGACAAAAACGAAGAGCAAGAAATTCCGCATCCGATGGTCAAAAGTACCGCGCGTTTTGGAGCCCCTAAAATCGAGTTATGGCCATTTTAGTCACCCGGCTGGCCACGGCCGTTTCAAGCCGAAAAACACCCAAAATGGCAATCAATCGCAATTTCCCGGGGCTACGTGCATTTTCAGCAAATGTTGCAAGAGACAAAAACGAAGAGCAAGAAATTCCGCATCCGATGGTCAAAAGTACCGCGCGTTTTGGAGCCCCTAAAATCGAGTTATGGCCATTTTAGTCACCCGGCTGGCCACCGCCGTTTCAAGCCGAAAAACACCCAAAATGGCAATAAATCGCAATTTCCCGGGGCTACGTGCATTTTCAGCAAATGTTGCGAGAGACAAAAACGAAGAGCAAGAAATTCCGCATCCGATGGTCAAAAGTACCGCGCGTTTTGGAGCCCCTAAAATCGAGTTATGGCCATTTTAGTCACCCGGCTGGCCACGGCCGTTTCAAGCCGAAAAACACCCAAAATGGCAATCAATCGCAATTTCCCGGGGCCACGTGCATTTTCAGCAAATGTTGCGAGAGATAAAAACGAAGAGCAAGAAATTCCGCATCCGATGGTCAAAAGTACCGCGCGTTTTGGAGCCCCTAAAATCGAGTTATGGCCATTTTAGTCACCCGGCTGGCCACGGCCGTTTCAAGCCGAAAAACACCCAAAATGGCAATAAATCGCAATTTCCCGGGGCTACGTGCATTTTCAGCAAATGTTGCGAGAGACAAAAACGAAGAGCAAGAAATTCCGCATCCGATGGTCAAAAGTACCGCGCGTTTTGGAGCCCCTAAAATCGAGTTATGGCCATTTTAGTCACCCGGCTGGCCACCGCCGTTTCAAGCCGAAAAACACCCAAAATGGCAATAAATCGCAATTTCCCGGGGCTACGTGCATTTTCAGCAAATGTTGCAAGAGACAAAAACGAAGAGCAAGAAATTCCGCATCCGATGGTCAAAAGTACGGCGCTCTTTGGAGCCCCTAAAATCGAGTTATGGCCATTTTAGTCACCCGGC
This sequence comes from Eutreptiella sp. 'Long Island Sound 2002', assembly GCA_964036045.1. Taxonomy (NCBI): domain Eukaryota; phylum Euglenozoa; class Euglenophyceae; order Eutreptiales; family Eutreptiaceae; genus Eutreptiella; species Eutreptiella sp. 'Long Island Sound 2002'. The sequence continues at coordinate 8,259 of CAXIWF010001118.1, read as the reverse complement.
TGGCCACGGCCGTTTCAAGCCGAAAAACACCCAAAATGGCAATAAATCGCAATTTCCCGGGGCTACGTGCATTTTCAGCAAATGTTGCGAGAGACAAAAACGAAGAGCAAGAAATTCCGCATCCGATGGTCAAAAGTACCGCGCGTTTTGGAGCCCCTAAAATCGAGTTATGGCCATTTTAGTCACCCGGCTGGCCACCGCCGTTTCAAGCCGAAAAACACCCAAAATGGCAATAAATCGCAATTTCCCGGGGCTACGTGCATTTTCAGCAAATGTTGCGAGAGACAAAAACGAAGAGCAAGAAATTCCGCATCCGATGGTCAAAAGTACGGCGCTCTTTGGAGCCCCTGAAATCGAGTTGTGGCCATTTTAGTCACCCGGCTGGCCACGGCCGTTTCAAGCCGAAAAACACCCAAAATGGCAATAAATCGCAATTTCCCGGGGCTACGTGCATTTTCAGCAAATGTTGCGAGAGACAAAAACGAAGAGCAAGAAATTCCGCATCCGATGGTCAAAAGTACGGCGCTCTTTGGAGCCCCTAAAATCGAGTTATGGCCATTTTAGTCACCCGGCTGGCCACGGCCGTTTCAAGCCGAAAAACACCCAAAATGGCAATAAATCGCAATTTCCCGGGGCTACGTGCATTTTCAGCAAATGTTGCGAGAGACAAAAACGAAGAGCAAGAAATTCCGCATCCGATGGTCAAAAGTACCGCGCGTTTTGGAGCCCCTAAAATCGAGTTATGGCCATTTTAGTCACCCGGCTGGCCACCGCCGTTTCAAGCCGAAAAACACCCAAAATGGCAATAAATCGCAATTTCCCGGGGCTACGTGCATTTTCAGCAAATGTTGCGAGAGACAAAAACGAAGAGCAAGAAATTCCGCATCCGATGGTCAAAAGTACCGCGCGTTTTGGAGCCCCTAAAATCGAGTTATGGCCATTTTAGTCACCCGGCTGGCCACGGCCGTTTCAAGCCGAAAAACACCCAAAATGGCAATCAATCGCAATTTCTCGGGGCTACGTGCATTTTCAGCAAATGTTGCGAGAGATAAAAACGAAGAGCAAGAAATTCCGCATCCGATGGTCAAAAGTACCGCGCGTTTTGGAGCCCCTAAAATCGAGTTATGGCCATTTTAGTCACCCGGCTGGCCACGGCCGTTTCAAGCCGAAAAACACCCAAAATGGCAATAAATCGCAATTTCCCGGGGCTACGTGCATTTTCAGCAAATGTTGCGAGAGACAAAAACGAAGAGCAAGAAATTCCGCATCCGATGGTCAAAAGTACCGCGCGTTTTGGAGCCCCTAAAATCGAGTTATGGCCATTTTAGTCACCCGGCTGGCCACCGCCGTTTCAAGCCGAAAAACACCCAAAATGGCAATAAATCGCAATTTCCCGGGGCTACGTGCATTTTCAGCAAATGTTGCAAGAGACAAAAACGAAGAGCAAGAAATTCCGCATCCGATGGTCAAAAGTACGGCGCTCTTTGGAGCCCCTAAAATCGAGTTATGGCCATTTTAGTCACCCGGCTGGCCACGGCCGTTTCAAGCCGAAAAACACCCAAAATGGCAATAAATCGCAATTTCCCGGGGCTACGTGCATTTTCAGCAAATGTTGCGAGAGACAAAAACGAAGAGCAAGAAATTCCGCATCCGATGGTCAAAAGTACCGCGCGTTTTGGAGCCCCTAAAATCGAGTTATGGCCATTTTAGTCACCCGGCTGGCCACCGCCGTTTCAAGCCGAAAAACACCCAAAATGGCAATAAATCGCAATTTCCCGGGGCTACGTGCATTTTCAGCAAATGTTGCGAGAGACAAAAACGAAGAGCAAGAAATTCCGCATCCGATGGTCAAAAGTACGGCGCTCTTTGGAGCCCCTGAAATCGAGTTGTGGCCATTTTAGTCACCCGGCTGGCCACGGCCGTTTCAAGCCGAAAAACACCCAAAATGGCAATAAATCGCAATTTCCCGGGGCTACGTGCATTTTCAGCAAATGTTGCGAGAGACAAAAACGAAGAGCAAGAAATTCCGCATCCGATGGTCAAAAGTACGGCGCTCTTTGGAGCCCCTAAAATCGAGTTATGGCCATTTTAGTCACCCGGCTGGCCACGGCCGTTTCAAGCCGAAAAACACCCAAAATGGCAATAAATCGCAATTTCCCGGGGCTACGTGCATTTTCAGCAAATGTTGCGAGAGACAAAAACGAAGAGCAAGAAATTCCGCATCCGATGGTCAAAAGTACCGCGCGTTTTGGAGCCCCTAAAATCGAGTTATGGCCATTTTAGTCACCCGGCTGGCCACCGCCGTTTCAAGCCGAAAAACACCCAAAATGGCAATAAATCGCAATTTCCCGGGGCTACGTGCATTTTCAGCAAATGTTGCGAGAGACAAAAACGAAGAGCAAGAAATTCCGCATCCGATGGTCAAAAGTACCGCGCGTTTTGGAGCCCCTAAAATCGAGTTATGGCCATTTTAGTCACCCGGCTGGCCACGGCCGTTTCAAGCCGAAAAACACCCAAAATGGCAATAAATCGCAATTTCTCGGGGCTACGTGCATTTTCAGCAAATGTTGCGAGAGACAAAAACGAAGAGCAAGAAATTCCGCATCCGATGGTCAAAAGTGCCGCCCGTTTTGGAGCCCCTAAAATCGAGTTATGGCCATTTTAGTCACCCGGCTGGCCACGGCCGTTTCAAGCCGAAAAACACCCAAAATGGCAATCAATCGCAATTTCCCGGGGCTACGTGCATTTTCAGCAAATGTTGCGAGAGACAAAAACGAAGAGCAAGAAATTCCGCATCCGATGGTCAAAAGTACCGCGCGTTTTGGAGCCCCTAAAATCGAGTTATGGCCATTTTAGTCACCCGGCTGGCCACCGCCGTTTCAAGCCGAAAAACACCCAAAATGGCAATAAATCGCAATTTCCCGGGGCTACGTGCATTTTCAGCAAATGTTGCGAGAGACAAAAACGAAGAGCAAGAAATTCCGCATCCGATGGTCAAAAGTACCGCGCGTTTTGGAGCCCCTAAAATCGAGTTATGGCCATTTTAGTCACCCGGCTGGCCACGGCCGTTTCAAGCCGAAAAACACCCAAAATGGCAATCAATCGCAATTTCCCGGGGCCACGTGCATTTTCAGCAAATGTTGCGAGAGATAAAAACGAAGAGCAAGAAATTCCGCATCCGATGGTCAAAAGTACCGCGCGTTTTGGAGCCCCTAAAATCGAGTTATGGCCATTTTAGTCACCCGGCTGGCCACCGCCGTTTCAAGCCGAAAAACACCCAAAATGGCAATAAATCGCAATTTCCCGGGGCTACGTGCATTTTCAGCAAATGTTGCGAGAGACAAAAACGAAGAGCAAGAAATTCCGCATCCGATGGTCAAAAGTACCGCGCGTTTTGGAGCCCCTAAAATCGAGTTATGGCCATTTTAGTCACCCGGCTGGCCACCGCCGTTTCAAGCCGAAAAACACCCAAAATGGCAATAAATCGCAATTTCCCGGGGCTACGTGCATTTTCAGCAAATGTTGCGAGAGACAAAAACGAAGAGCAAGAAATTCCGCATCCGATGGTCAAAAGTACGGCGCTCTTTGGAGCCCCTGAAATCGAGTTGTGGCCATTTTAGTCACCCGGCTGGCCACGGCCGTTTCAAGCCGAAAAACACCCAAAATGGCAATAAATCGCAATTTCCCGGGGCTACGTGCATTTTCAGCAAATGTTGCGAGAGACAAAAACGAAGAGCAAGAAATTCCGCATCCGATGGTCAAAAGTACGGCGCTCTTTGGAGCCCCTAAAATCGAGTTATGGCCAATTTAGTCACCCGGCTGGCCACGGCCGTTTCAAGCCGAAAAACACCCAAAATGGCAATAAATCGCAATTTCCCGGGGCTACGTGCATTTTCAGCAAATGTTGCGAGAGACAAAAACGAAGAGCAAGAAATTCCGCATCCGATGGTCAAAAGTACCGCGCGTTTTGGAGCCCCTAAAATCGAGTTATGGCCATTTTAGTCACCCGGCTGGCCACCGCCGTTTCAAGCCGAAAAACACCCAAAATGGCAATAAATCGCAATTTCCCGGGGCTACGTGCATTTTCAGCAAATGTTGCGAGAGACAAAAACGAAGAGCAAGAAATTCCGCATCCGATGGTCAAAAGTACCGCGCGTTTTGGAGCCCCTAAAATCGAGTTATGGCCATTTTAGTCACCCGGCTGGCCACGGCCGTTTCAAGCCGAAAAACACCCAAAATGGCAATAAATCGCAATTTCTCGGGGCTACGTGCATTTTCAGCAAATGTTGCGAGAGACAAAAACGAAGAGCAAGAAATTCCGCATCCGATGGTCAAAAGTACCGCGCGTTTTGGAGCCCCTAAAATCGAGTTATGGCCATTTTAGTCACCCGGCTGGCCACGGCCGTTTCAAGCCGAAAAACACCCAAAATGGCAATCAATCGCAATTTCCCGGGGCTACGTGCATTTTCAGCAAATGTTGCGAGAGACAAAAACGAAGAGCAAGAAATTCCGCATCCGATGGTCAAAAGTACCGCGCGTTTTGGAGCCCCTAAAATCGAGTTATGGCCATTTTAGTCACCCGGCTGGCCACCGCCGTTTCAAGCCGAAAAACACCCAAAATGGCAATAAATCGCAATTTCCCGGGGCTACGTGCATTTTCAGCAAATGTTGCGAGAGACAAAAACGAAGAGCAAGAAATTCCGCATCCGATGGTCAAAAGTACCGCGCGTTTTGGAGCCCCTAAAATCGAGTTATGGCCATTTTAGTCACCCGGCTGGCCACGGCCGTTTCAAGCCGAAAAACACCCAAAATGGCAATAAATCGCAATTTCCCGGGGCTACGTGCATTTTCAGCAAATGTTGCGAGAGACAAAAACGAAGAGCAAGAAATTCCGCATCCGATGGTCAAAAGTACCGCGCGTTTTGGAGCCCCTAAAATCGAGTTATGGCCATTTTAGTCACCCGGCTGGCCACGGCCGTTTCAAGCCGAAAAACACCCAAAATGGCAATCAATCGCAATTTCCCGGGGCCACGTGCATTTTCAGCAAATGTTGCGAGAGATAAAAACGAAGAGCAAGAAATTCCGCATCCGATGGTCAAAAGTACCGCGCGTTTTGGAGCCCCTAAAATCGAGTTATGGCCATTTTAGTCACCCGGCTGGCCACCGCCGTTTCAAGCCGAAAAACACCCAAAATGGCAATAAATCGCAATTTCCCGGGGCTACGTGCATTTTCAGCAAATGTTGCGAGAGACAAAAACGAAGAGCAAGAAATTCCGCATCCGATGGTCAAAAGTACCGCGCGTTTTGGAGCTCCTAAAATCGAGTTATGGCCATTTTAGTCACCCGGCTGGCCACGGCCGTTTCAAGCCGAAAAACACCCAAAATGGCAATAAATCGCAATTTCCCGGGGCTACGTGCATTTTCAGCAAATGTTGCGAGAGACAAAAACGAAGAGCAAGAAATTCCGCATCCGATGGTCAAAAGTACGGCGCTTTTTGGAGCCCCTAAAATCGAGTTATGGCCATTTTAGTCACCCGGCTGGCCACGGCCGTTTCATGCCGAAAAACACCCAAAATGGCAATAAATCGCAATTTCCCGCGGCTACGTGCATTTTCAGCAAATGTTGCGAGAGACAAAAACGAAGAGCAAGAAATTCCGCATCCGATGGTCAAAAGTACCGCGCGTTTTGGAGCCCCTAAAATCGAGTTATGGCCATTTTAGTCACCCGGCTGGCCACCGCCGTTTCAAGCCGAAAAACACCCAAAATGGCAATCAATCGCAATTTCCCGGGGCTACGTGCATTTTCAGCAAATGTTGCGAGAGACAAAAACGAAGAGCAAGAAATTCCGCATCCGATGGTCAAAAGTACCGCGCGTTTTGGAGCCCCTAAAATCGAGTTATGGCCATTTTAGTCACCCGGCTGGCCACCGCCGTTTCAAGCCGAAAAACACCCAAAATGGCAATAAATGGGAATTTCCCGGGGCTACGTGCATTTTCAGCAAATGTTGCGAGAGACAAAAACGAAGAGCAAGAAATTCCGCATCCGATGGTCAAAAGTACCGCGCGTTTTGGAGCCCCTAAAATCGAGTTATGGCCATTTTAGTCACCCGGCTGGCCACCGGCCGTTTCAAGCCGAAAAACACCCAAAATGGCAATAAATCGCAATTTCCCGGGGCTACGTGCATTTTCAGCAAATGTTGCGAGAGACAAAAACGAAGAGCAAGAAATTCCGCATCCGATGGTCAAAAGTACCGCGCGTTTTGGAGCCCCTAAAATCGAGTTATGGCCATTTTAGTCACCCGGCTGGCCACGGCCGTTTCAAGCCGAAAAACACCCAAAATGGCAATAAATCGCAATTTCCCGGGGCTACGTGCATTTTCAGCAAATGTTGGCAGAGACAAAAACGAAGAGCAAGAAATTCCGCATCGATGGTCAAAAGTACGGCGCTTTTGGAGCCCCTAAAATCGAGTTATGGCCATTTAGTCACCCGGCTGGCCCACGGCCGTTTCAAGCCGAAAAACACCCAAAATGGCAATAAATCGCAATTTCCCGGGCTACGTGCATTTTCAGCAAATGTTGCGAGAGACAAAAACGAAGAGCAAGAAAATTCCGCATCCGATGGTCAAAAGTACCGCGCGTTTTGGAGCCCCTAAAATCGAGTTATGGCCATTTTAGTCACCCGGCTGGCCACCGCCGTTTCAAGCCGAAAAACACCCAAAATGGCAATCAATCGCAATTTCCCGGGGCTACGTGCATTTTCAGCAAATGTTGCGAGAGACAAAAACGAAGAGCAAGAAATCCGCATCCGATGGTCAAAAGTACCGCGCGTTTTGGAGCCCCTAAAATCGAGTTATGGCCATTTTAGTCACCCGGCTGGCCACCGCCGTTTCAAGCCGAAAAACACCCAAAATGGCAATAATCGCAATTTCCCGGGGCTACGTGCATTTTCAGCAAATGTTGCGAGAGACAAAAACGAAGAGCAAGAAATTCCGCATCCGATGGTCAAAAGTACCGCGCGTTTTGGAGCCCCTAAAATCGAGTTATGGCCATTTTAGTCACCCGGCTGGCCACGCCAGTTTCAAGCCGCAAAAACACCCAAAATGGCAATAAATCGCAATTTCTCGGGGGCTACGTGCATTTTCAGCAAATGTTGCGAGAGACAAAAACGAAGGCAAGAAATTCCGCATCCGATGGTCAAAAGTACCGCGCGTTTTGGAGCCCCTAAAATCGAGTTATGGCCATTTTAGTCACCCGGCTGGCCACGGCCGTTTCAAGCCGAAAAACACCCAAAATGGCAATCAATCGCAATTTCCCGGGGCTACGTGCATTTTCAGCAAATGTTGCGAGAGACAAAAACGAAGAGCAAGAAATTCCGCATCCGATGGTCAAAAGTACCGCGCGTTTTGGAGCCCCTAAAATCGAGTTATGGCCATTTTAGTCACCCGGCTGGCCACCGCCGTTTCAAGCCGAAAAACACCCAAAATGGCAATAAATCGCAATTTCCCGGGGCTACGTGCATTTTCAGCAAATGTTGCGAGAGACAAAAACGAAGAGCAAGAAATTCCGCATCCGATGGTCAAAAGTACCGCGCGTTTTGGAGCCCCTAAAATCGAGTTATGGCCATTTTAGTCACCCGGCTGGCCACGGCCGTTTCAAGCCGAAAAACACCCAAAATGGCAATAAATCGCAATTTCCCGGGGCTACGTGCATTTTCAGCAAATGTTGCGAGAGACAAAAACGAAGAGCAAGAAATTCCGCATCCGATGGTCAAAAGTACCGCGCGTTTTGGAGCCCCTAAAATCGAGTTATGGCCATTTTAGTCACCCGGCTGGCCACGGCCGTTTCAAGCCGAAAAACACCCAAAATGGCAATCAATCGCAATTTCCCGGGGCCACGTGCATTTTCAGCAAATGTTGCGAGAGATAAAAACGAAGAGCAAGAAATTCCGCATCCGATGGTCAAAAGTACCGCGCGTTTTGGAGCCCCTAAAATCGAGTTATGGCCATTTTAGTCACCCGGCTGGCCACCGCCGTTTCAAGCCGAAAAACACCCAAAATGGCAATAAATCGCAATTTCCCGGGGCTACGTGCATTTTCAGCAAATGTTGCGAGAGACAAAAACGAAGAGCAAGAAATTCCGCATCCGATGGTCAAAAGTACCGCGCGTTTTGGAGCTCCTAAAATCGAGTTATGGCCATTTTAGTCACCCGGCTGGCCACGGCCGTTTCAAGCCGAAAAACACCCAAAATGGCAATAAATC
>CAXIWF010001117.1:0-24577 GCA_964036045.1 Eutreptiella sp. 'Long Island Sound 2002' | reverse complement strand
ATTGCTATATAAGCCAGAGGAAGCTAATCAATCCATTGTTTTTTATAGACATATTTTGGATTATATACCTATAGGAGTAAAGGGTCTAATTATTATAGGTATTTTATCACTTATTATGTCAAGTGCAGATTCATGGTTAAATAGCTCCAGTATAATTTGTGCTCGGAATTTTTTTAAAGAAATTTATCCAAATATATCAAATGAAAAAGAAGTATGGATAGCAAAAATCTCATTACTTATTATTGCTTGCATCTCATTGTATATTGCTAAGTTAAATAAGGGTATATTTGAGTTAATGATGTTAGCTACAAGTTGTTTTAATCCGTTAATATTCATGCCTTTTATAGTGGGTTTTTTAGGATTTAAATTTAGTGAAAATGAGTATATCAAATCAACAATTATTACTATAGTATTTTTAATTGTAATGTGTGTAGTAAAAGGAGAATTAAACTCTTACGTATTAATGCTAGGGACTTTATTTAACATATTTATTATACTTAGTATTATATTTTATCATAAAGCAAAGTTATTGAAATGCATGAACGTTTTAAAATAATTGAAGAAAATAATATTTATGCAGTTGCACCTTCAAGTGGAGTTCCAAAGCAAGTTATAGACAAACTAACTTCTAAGAAAAATGTTTATATACCTGATAATAGTTTTCAAAAAGGTTATATATATTTATCAAATTCTGATGATAACAGATTTGAATTTTTAAAAAATGCACTAGAGCAAAATAACTGTAATATTATTTGGTGTATGAGAGGTGGATATGGATCGGCAAGAATAGTAGAAAGATTATATAACTTAAAAAAGCCTAAGAAAGAAAAAATATTTATTGGTTATAGTGATATAACGGCGATTCACTTGTTTTTATCTCAGGAATGGGGTTGGAGAACAATACATGGATCTATGTTAAGTGAAATATATGATGAAGCTAAAGATAGTAAAAATTTTATATATTTAAATGAAATAATTAAAGGAAGAAATTTTAATATAGAGCTAACTCCTATGAATGCTGTTGCTAAAAATAACTTGATAATAAAAGGTAGTATTAGTGGTGGGCACATGGATTTAATAAATATGAGTATTGGAACAAAATGGGAGATAAAACCTAAAAAAATATTGTTTTTGGAAGTAAATAAAAAAAAGGGGTATCAAATTGATTTTTATCTTACTCATTTTTTACAATTGCAGATTTTTGATCAAATAGAAGCATTAGTTATAGGAGATTTAGTGCCAAAAATAGACAATTATGTAGATGATGCAGTAGATAGTTTTGTTAATAATATTAATATCCCAGTTTTCAAAACTGATAGTTTTGGACATGGTAAAAAAAATTACCCTATAATGTATAATGCCAATTACAAAATAATAAAAGCTATGGATGACAGATACATAATGAATATGATTATATAGTATTAAGTATAGAAATAAAATGTTAAATCAGTCCCTTAAAACAGAAATAGAGCCAAATTCTATTGCTGTATTTCTTATTTTTTCAGTTTTAAATAATATTTTACCTTTTTGTATTTTTGGATACATCGATTACAATAATATAATCTTTTATATAAGAGTAATAATAGGGCTTTTAAATATAGGATTAATATTTGACCAAATAATACCATTCAAATATAAAAGTTTAAGATTATGGTATATTTACTTTGTATATACTTTAAATATATCTTTTATTAGTTTTTTTATGTATTTTTCTCAAATTAATAACTATAAATGGCTAATTAACTTAATAATTACTAATTTTGTTTTATTATATTTGGTGAATTTTATATTTTTTATTATCATTACTTCTCTGGGTGCTATACTCAGCTTTTCAACATATTTAATTTTATATAAAAATACCAACGATCTTTATCAGTATTTATTAAGCAATATAAGTGAACTTATCTTCACAGGCATTTATTCAGTAATAATATCTAGTTTTTTTATTTATTTAAAAGAAAAAAATAAACTCAAACAAATGGAGAGTATGAAGACGCTCGCTTATTCAATAGCTCATGATATGAGAACACCTTTATTATCAATGAGGTCTAATTTGGAATTATTATTCGATAATTTAACAGTCAGCTCTAGAGATCAAGCGATAACTCGATATAATAGACTGATATTTCTTTTAAATAAAGCTAACAGTAATATTGATGCTATGTTAATGAATATTAAACATAATGTTAATTTAAATATCCAACCATTAAATTTATCTAAACTTGTTAATGAATTATTGAAGGATTATCCCTTTACACAAGAAGAAATAAAGCATTTTAATATCTTATATAGTGATTTTATTTCAGAAGTTGAAGTTGATAAATTGTATTTTAATCATGTAATAATAAATATCTTGAAAAATGCATTATATCAAAGAAAAAAGTATAATAGAGGTAGTGTAAAATTAAAGGTTAAGGAAGACGCAGTGATTATAGAAGATGATATTATTGGTATTCAAGATGATGAAAAACTTAAAATCTTTAATCTTTTTTATACTAAAGAAAGAAAAGGCACAGGGTTAGGACTATCATTTAGTAAGATGGTGATTGAGAAGATGGGTGGAAAGATAATATGTGAATCAGAATATTTACAATATACAAAATTTACTTTAATGTTTAAAAAAGTTAAAAATAAATAGCATGCAAGGAAATATACCAGCTTTTTTTTATTTCAATAAAGTAATATTATTAGATGACGATAAAGAATTTGTAGATACTACAATAGAGTATTTAAAAATATAAATAAAAATATAAAAATTGAAGGATGTATAAATCCTGATAATTTACAAATCAATGAAAATTATAATGTAAAAAGTTATATTCAAACACAAGTCAGAGATGATATAGAAAAGAACACATTAAGTTATGACTTAGTAGCAAGCTTTAATAATGCTTTCAATTCTAATAAAGATGAAGTTTCAATATTAGTTGTGGATTACGATATGCCTAGTATAGATGGGATAAGTTTAATAAAAAAATTAAATAACCACAATGTATATAAAATTTTATTAACTGGAACAGCTGATGAGGATATAGCAGTAAAAGCATTCAATGATGGGTTAATAGATTCATATATAAAGAAACAAGAACCAGATGCTTTAAAAAAGCTATATAATAAAATAATAGATTTTTACTTAAGATTTTTTCAGAAAGAAACAGATGAAATAATAAAGGCTATATTAAAAGTAGAAGAGAACTCTTTATTAAATTCACCAGAATATAAAGAGCTTTTATATAAAATAATTAAGGATAATAATATCTATCAGTATTATGTAATTGATGAAATAGGAAGCTGTTATATGATTTCTAATAGTCAAGACTATATAATTTATATAACAGAGGAAAGTAAAAATTTAGCCCTTGCAGAATATTTGGAAGAAAAAAATATTAATAATGTAGCCAAAGAAGAATTCTATAATTTTATTAGCAATATAAAAAATACGAGTCAGATAGTATATGACCAACTAGTTTATCATGATTTGATTAATGAATGTAATTATAAAAATTATAGAAAAAAAAGTAATAAATTGATTGTTAATAATAAAAAATATTCATATTTCTTCTCAGAAAACAGAACTAATGATAAAAAAGGTAAAATTTTCAACAATTTTATTTATTAGTATATTTTTCTAACAATCCTTCTGCGTATGCATTGTATAACTTATTTTCATTTGGGTTTATAAGTATATATTTATAAACTCTAAAAATAAATTCTTCCAACTTATCTTTAGTAATTATTAATGCATCATCACTGTTAGTTAAATTATCTATTATTGAAGTTGCTACAAAGTATTTTTTTAATTTAATTTCATTTTTAGAGTCTATATCTTGTATTGGATATAGCAATGGGATATCAAGAAACTTGGCTATTTTAGATATATAATCAAATCTATGAGATTTACCTTGTAAAATGTTAAATACAGTATATTTACTAATGCCACATTTTTGGGCTATGTCAGTAGTAGTTAATTTTCTCTGACGCATTTTAAATCTTATACTTTCTATAATCTCCATACTAAATAATTTATAATTACTAGTTGACTTCGTAATTATTACTAATTACAATTAAGTTAATTACTAATATTAATATATTTTACTTTGTGTTTTGTCAATTAAGCAAATGAATATAAAAAAAGGAAAAATAAATTGCTAATAGAGGAATTTAAATACTTAAGAGATATGGAAGCAGAATGTTAGACAGTATAGAGCAAACAGTGGAAGAAAGATCATGGGTTACGAATATAAAGATAATGGCTGGGTATGTAATAGTCTAATATCATGGAAGATTCAGCATTTTCAAGATTGGAGCGAAAGTAAAGTCTATAGAGCAATTAAATCACTAGAAAAGCAAGGATTAATCAGAAGTAAGAAAGAAGTGCATAAACAAGGCTACTATCTAGAAGAAAATATAAAGCTCCAAGAGCTATATGTAAGAAAAGTAGGCGACAATTACCAAAATCAGTTAACGACAATTAAAACAGGAGCAAATAAATGATCAAGCAAGCACAGAAATACATAGTAATAGCAGTTTTAGCAACAGGAATGAGTGGTTTAGTAGGCTGCAATACCACAAGTAAAATGATCAAGCACGGAAAGTTGGAAGTGCAAACAAAAATGAGCGAAACAATATTTTTGGATCCAATAGAGGACAACAAAAAAACAGTATTGTTACAAATTAGAAATACAGTGATAAGTCAGGATTAGATATTGAGTCAAAAATAAGGTTAGCAATCGAGAACAAAGGCTACACAATAGTTAATAGTCCAAAAAGAGCTAATATAATGATTCAAGCAAATATCTTGCAAGTTGGAAAATCTACATTAGAAAACCCATTTGAAGCATTAAGTGGAGGCTATGGAAGTGGGCTTGAAGGTTTTGCGACAGGAGCGGCACTTGCAGGTGCGACAGGAGGAAGTGGTAGATCAATGCTTGGAATAGGATTGCTTGCAGGAATAGGTAATACAGTACTAGATGCTGCGGTTGAAGTTGTAAACTTCACTATGACAACAGATTTACAAATCAGTGAAAAAGCTGACGGAGAGTATGTGAGTGAAAGTAGTGATGCAAATTTAAAGCAAGGTACAAGTGGCTATAAAAAATCCACATGGAAAAAGAAGACAAATTGGAAAAAGTAATCAAACCAGAATAATGAGTGTGGGTAAGAAGACCAATCTAAAATTTGAAGAAGCAGAGCCTAAGTTAACCGAAGGTCTAGTGAAATCAATATCAGGATTGCTATAGCCAAATAACTAAAAATTAAAATTGGGGTAAAAATGTCAGAACATATAATAGAACATCAAGAGAACGCCATAATTGGTGGGATAATAACAGAAGCTCCGCATATAATATTTGACAGAGAGATCAATTAACAAGCCTTGGATGGATGCATATAAGGAAGATAACGGGATGGATTGCGAAATTTTGATCAGTGGAGAGAAATTATCTAAATACTGCAAGGATCATAAGGAAGAGCTGAGTATTGGCAAAAGAGTAAAATTAAGAGGAATGCTGAGCGAAGGTGAGGGAATGGATTATATGCATTTAGACAATTATGGAGAAATTACCATATGCGAAGAGAATGAGGCTACAGAAAATAATTTAAGGTATATAAAATGGAAACAAAGCAAAAAATTAAAGGAATACCAAGGGGAATGTCGGCGATAATATTAATACTGGCAATAGTATAGTAATATCAGAAATATTTATAAGCAGTGGGAAGTAAGGAATATAGCAATAATAATAAATGAGTTGATAGGAATAGGAATGATAGAACATCAATAGCAGCATTATTTTTAAATAACGACGAAAGAAATGGCAAATCTAAAATAAAGACGAGCTTGATAGTAGTGAGTATAACAGAAAGACAAAGCTTCCAATGAAGCTGACATGGATGATATTAAAACTAGCAGTGATATACGGAGGAGTATGGCAAGTAGCAATGTTAACTCTGGGGCTTGAAGGGGGAGTGGTAAAAGTAGTATCAGAGATTTTAGGGATTGCATTATCATCAAGTTTGTTAGGTGGGATAATAGTCGAGTATGCCAGAAGTAAGCAAGCGAGTGAAAATAAAAATAATATATAAGAAGGAAAAAATGAAAGAAATAAACGCAATAAATATAAGTAAAACAAACCAATTAATAAAAGGAGAACAAATAATGCCAAAACCAAAGAACCAAAAATCATTAAGAAAAATGCAAAAAATCAAAAGAATAGGCAATAAAATTATGGGCATAGCTACAAAGAATAAATTTCTTACGACGCTGGGCTTAGTAGGATTAACGTCAATAATATATCCAGAAATAGCCTCTGCAGATTTAGGTAAATAACAGGGCTTTCAGAAGTTAGTAAGACAGTGGTGGCAGAAGTGCAAGGAGATGGGCTTAAAATAACACTAAATGTGGTAGGGATAGGATGCATAATATACTCATTATTTAATGGCTTTAATAAAGCGGTATTAGTGCTTGGTGGATTAATATTGGTATATGCAAATATCTATTTCAAATATGTAAATGGATTATTTGGATAGAAATATATGAAACTTAGATAAGAGAATAAGGCATGTATAATAAAAATATAATACTCACATATTTGGATGCACCATCAAGGGTAGGATTTTTACCAATGGATGAAGCACTTTATCTGTTATGCCATTTTTTGCAGGATTATTGTTAGGATTTCCAGGTACTGGTAGTTTACTAGGGATTTTTGGATTCATAGCAATAAGGCAGTGTAAAGCAATGCTTGGGGGAAGGATATTGATACATGGATTATATAGGTATTTTCCAGGGGTGCATAAAAGAATGAAGATAAAAATAGTATCAAGTAAAAGAAGGTATATAGGATAGATATGGAGATAGGGCATTCAAAGGAGATAGCGAGTAGATATTACAAACAAAGGAATATAGCAATAATAACAGGAATTTCTAATGCTTGGAATAAATGGAGTATTAAGTCTTTCAATATTGGGAAGTAAAGAAAAACAGTGATAGTGCCTGCGTATTTAAGACAAACTGTGTGGACGCAAGGAGAATTAGTAAGTGCAAGTTATATAGAGGAGATGAGCAGATATTTTAGTGAGTTGTTACTGGATTCAACGCCTGATAATTATAAATATAAAAGAGATGTGATACTGAGGTATGTAGGCCCCATCATATCATAATATAGTTGAGAAGCAGTTGATAGAGGAAGAACAGAAGATGAGGAAGAGCAATTTAACGACAGATTTTGTGATTAAAAAAATCATAGTAAATGAGAAGAACTACCAGGGATTGGTAGTGGGTAAGTTAGTAAAATATGTAGCAGGACAAAGGGTGTCTGAGAGTGAAGAAAAGATATTAATAAAATTTGGGTATGAGAGTGGGATTATGATGGTTAGAGAATTCAAAAGGGTAATAGAAAATAATAAATAATGAAAAAAAGCAATTAAATAATTAAAAAGTAATGCAAATGGCAAAACAAATAAGCAGAAAAAAAATAATAAAATCAGGAATGATTAGAGAGATGGCAAAATCAAAAAGTAAAATAATAAGCATATTTTTAATAGCATTAGTTGTGCTTGAAATATTTGCAATAGAAGCAAAAGCAGAGCAGAAGTTTAAATATAACCAAGAAGTCAGGTATGAAGGATATATCTCAAATAAAGAGCCAAATAGGGTGATGATAGAGGGAGATAGAGTGAAAGAAATAATAGGAGTAGATAGTGAATATTTTGATGTAACGAGTGATGTAAATACAGGACAAGTATTTATTAGAGCGGAAGAGGGGGTAAAAGAGCCATATTTATGACATTGATTACAGAAAAAGGAAAGACCCAAGATTTTAAGCTAAATTTAAAGGCAGGAGCAAAAGGACAGATAATAGTGGCAGAAATGGCAAGGAGTGAAAAAATATTATTAAAAGGAGCGAAGCATGAGATGCATGATGCAGTAGTAGAAATCATTACAAACCTAGATAGAGAGGAGTTAAAAAAGCAGGGGGTAATAGAATGCAGTAAAAAGGAAGAAGGAGTTAAAAGTAGATTGATAAAAGAAGAGCAGATTGGAGAATATGAGGCTGATGTATGGGGGATAAAGAACTGTGGAATTAGGCAGGTAAGTTTAGAGGAAAAGAGTTTTGCAGATAGCCGTACTATAGCGGTAGCAATAGAGATAAGGAGCTAAGAGCAAAGGAAAAAAGCACAATAATATATAAAATAAGCAAATGATACAAAAAATAACGAATGGATATAAAAAATTATCGGTAGCAACGCAGCAGTTAATAACTGCACTTGGAACAGTATTGTTAATATTGGGAATAATTCTTGTAACAGGATATGGGAGAGGAGAAGACGAGGTAAAAGTAAGGAAGGCGAAAGAAGAGAAGCCAAAGGAGCATGTAACTGAGATAGAAACAACTGGTAAATGGTGAATGAAGAGGAGATATGGCGATATGGAATGAAAAAGAAGCATGAGGAACAGCAGGAGAATTAGAGGACTTAAATCAAGGTTTATTGGATATAAGCATGACACTGGAAAATGTAATAAAAAAGAAGAAAGAGGTGGGTGAGGGAGATCAGCAGATAAGAAGTATGCAAGAGCAGATAGATGTTCTTACAGATATGGTGCAGAAGATGGGGAGTAAGCAAGTAGAGAATAAAAGAGATAGTAAGTTCAAAGTTATCAAAGTTGCACTTGAAAGGAATGAGGAAGAAGAGAAGGTAAAAAATGTAGAAGACAGTATACCAGCAGGAGCATTTGCGAAGGCGGTATTGTTAAGTGGGGTTGGATGCATCAACATCACTTAGTGCAACAAGTGAGCCAAAGCCAATATTGGTGAGATAATTGATACAGGCACATTACCTAGGAAATTTAAATCAGATTTAAAAGATTGTCATATAATAGCAAGTGGTTATGGAGATATAAGCAGTGAGAGAGTATACGGGAGGCTTGAGAATTTATCATGCGTAGAGAGGAGTAGTGGAGAAGTAATAGAAACAGAGGTAGCTGGGTATATAGCAGGAGAAGATGGGAGAGTAGGGGTTAAAGGTGAGGTAATAGAAAAAGGAAGGGGGTATATAGGAAAAAGTGTAATAGGTGGGGTATTACAGGGAGTAGCAGGAGTTATTAATCCAGGGAGAGATATGGGGGTTACGAGTGTAGGGGGAGTAAGTGCATTATTTGCAGAGAAGCAGAGTGCAGCAAATAAATTTAAGAGTGGCATGAGCCAAGGGATGAGTAGTTCAATGGATAGACTATCAAAATATTACATAGATAGAGCTGAGAGCATAAGTCCAGTGGTGCAAATAGCATCAGGTCGAATAATAGATGTGGTATTTACAGAAGGTGCTGATATTGGAACTGCGAAAGTAAAAAAGAAGCTTGAGAGGAAGAGAATAGAGTCAGAAAGGGAATCAGAAAGGCAGGTGGAACAAATGGTATCTAGGAATGAGGATAATTAGGATTATGAAAATAAAGAAGGGATAAAATGACCAATAAAATTAAAATAAATAACGGGTAGATATGAAAAAAGAGCAAATAACAAAAAAAGCAGCAATTATAGTAACTTTATTTTTTATGGTGGGATGTAGTGCAAATAAGAGGGTAGTTGGATTGTCCAGCTGGAGTTGGAATGGGATGCAAATCAATATCAAAAGTAAATAAGGCGGTAAATGAAGGTAAGATCAAGGATAACTATGAGGTAGATAAAAATAAGAAAAATCACAAATCAAGAGAAAAAACACTTACTTATCAAGCATCAAATGCAAATCCATACAGTAAAGCAGGAGCATTTGTAAATAGAGTAGTAAGGAAGCCAGAGAAAGTGATAAGAATCTGGATGAATAGTTTTGAGGATAAAAAAGGTGATTATATAGAGGAGACATATGTACATGCAGTGCTGGAGAAAGGAAGTTGGGAAGAAGAAAGTCGAGTTAAATAATTATAGATATTTAGATAGAAGGTAATAAATGGCAAAAGCACTAAAAAAAATTGCAAATTACATATCTGATGCGCTTTCTGATGCGTTGGGAGATGCTGGGGAAAAAGAAAGTAATAAAAAAATAAAGGAAGTGCATAAGTGGGATAGTATAGGAGATTTAATAAAGATATGAGAGTTATGATGAGGAGAATGAAATATATATTAATGGAGCATCAATAGGATTTGTGCTTGAAGTAGGTGTGCTTACAGGAGTAGGGGCTGCAATAGAAAACGAATTGGCATCATTATTTCAAAATATATTACCAGCAGGAGTTAGTATCCAGATATCAATGGTGGCGTCACCTGCGATAGAAGACAAGATAGAGTATTGGAGAAAAAAGAGGAATGAGAAGCCCTATAAAGAGGTGCTCAAAGGCTTGAATGATGAGAGAGCTGATTATATGAAGAGTCTTGGAAAACAAAGGGAAGGAGAGCAGGTAGTAAGGGATTTTAGATTAATGATATCAGTAAGTAAAAGCAGTAGGAATCCAGAAGTGATGGAGCTGATGGAGATGAAAGAAGTAAAATCACAGGTTAAATCGTTATTTGAGACAGTGGGGAGTGAAGTAGTAGAGATGAGTCCTGAAGGCTTGATAAGATATTTAGATGAATATATGAATTGTTATAGAGATATAAAGAGTTCAGATAAGGAATGGAATAAATACGAGAGAATAGGATCTCAGATAGTAAACCCCAATAATTTATACGAAGTAACAGATGAAGGGCTGGAGCTTGATAAGAAGCATGAGTTTAGAAGTTACAGCGTAGTGAAAATACCCACGTAAATGGACATTGGGTGGTATGGGTAGATTAATAGGAGATGCACTTAGAGAGGCAGCGAAAGTACCATGTCCATTTGTGACACATTTGGGAGTATATATATGTGAGAGCAAGACGCTAAAGACAAAGTTAATGGCAAAAGCTTCAAGAGTGGAGACGCAGGCAGCATCACCGCTAGGGAACTGGATACCATCACTTAGGAAAGAGGCGGATGAGTGGTCATTTGTGAGGGATCAGTTTGATAAGGGGGAGAGGTTGGTAAAAGTGCATTATCAAATCATCTTGATGGAAGAAAAAGAAAAGATGACAAGAGCAGAGTCAAAATTAGGATTAATATATGTGGGAAATGGATGGCAAATACAGAGGGATCAATATATAGGACTGCCAGCAATAATCCTGTAGTTTGCCGATGATGTGGGAGAGGGAGCGGCAAGTGATATGAATTACCTAAAAAGAACAAAGACATCGTTATCATATGAGCCAGTAAACACAATGCCAATTCAAGCGGAGTGGAAAGGAACGAGCACACCAGGGCTGATGCTTACTGGAAGGAGAGGACAATTATTTTATTGGTATCCCTTTGATAATAAGGATGGAAATTTTAATGTATCGATAGCAGGAAGACCTGGGAGTGGGAAGAGTTTTTTTATGCAAGATATGGCAACAAGTGTACTTAGTTTAGGAGGGAGAGTATATGTACTTGATATGGGTAGAAGTTTTGAGAAGCAAGTAAAGAGGTTTGGAGGACAATAATTTAGAATTCACAACAAAAACAAATATATCGCTCAATCCATTTACAACAATAGATGATCAGGATAAGGATGCAATATCAGATTCACTGGGATTGTTAAAGCCAATAATAGGGATGATGGTAGCACCAAAGAGTGGAACAAGTGATTTTGAAGATTCATTGATAGAGAAAGCACTAACAGAAGTATGGACATTGAAGGGGAGAGATGCAGGGATAGGAGATATAGGAAGATGGTTTGAGGAGCAAGAAGATAATAAGGAGATATGTAAAAGGCTTGCAGTGATGTTATATCCATATACAGAAAAAGGGGTGTACGGGAGATATTTTAATGGGAAGTCAAATGTAAATTTAAATGATCAATTTTGTGTAGTTGAACTTGAAGAATTAAAGTCAAAGCTGAGCTACAAGCGGTGGTAATGCAAATACTGATAGTGACAATTACAAATACGGTGATACTTGGGAAAAGACAATTTCTGAGCAGTTTAATCTTTGATGAGGCATGGAACATGTTATCAGGATCAAAGACATCTGAATTTATGAACAAGCTTGCGAGGACATTACGTAAATATGATGGATCGTTAATAGCAGGAACACAAACATTAGATGATTTTTATGATAATGCAGGAGCTAAAGCGGTATTTAGAATAGTGATTGGTTGTGTATGTTTTCGCAGAAGAAGGAATCAGTAGAGCAATTGAAGAGCAGTGGAAGATTTAAGATAGATGAAGGGATGCAAAGGCTGATGGGGACAATCAGGACTAAGCAGGGAAAATATTCAGAGGTAATGATAATACATGAGACAGGAGCGAGTATTGGAGATTAATAGCAGATCCATATTCAAAGATATTATATTCAAGCAAAGCAGAAGAATTTAGAGCAGTTGAGGAGTTAGTAGAGAAGGGAATGGGATTAGAAGAGGCAATAAGAGAAGTAGCGAGGGTTAGATATGGATAGAGAAGATAAGTTCCTTAACAGGCTTATGGTTGTGTGTATCATATTAATGATAATATGTGTGATTGTGTTATCGATAGTGTTGATAGTGAACAAAGCACAAGGTAAGGATTTGGGAGTGCAAGGTAATACATGGGAAATTAGGGAAAGTGATCCTATAGAAGATATAAAAAACAAGATAAAAGCGATGGAGTTAAATGGGGAGATAGATAAGCATAATGAGATAATCAAAGAAAAAGTTAAAGAAAGTATAATTAACCCTAAGAATTTAGGAGTAATGAGAGCTGCAGAAGATAGAGAATATTATTATGATCCCAGTATATCAAAGCCATATGATCTAAAGGATCATAAGGGGACAAGTATATTACAAAGCAGGTACAAGAGTTATCCGCTAGATAAGGTAAGTTTAAGATAATAAGTTAATATTCTTAGATGGAGAAGATGAGAAGCAGTTAAAATATGCAATTGATATTTATAAAAATTCGGAGATAAAGCCAACGTTGATATTAACGGAGGATCACCTGTTAAATTAGAGGAGGAGTATAAGTTAGATTTTTACTTGATCAGGAAGGAGAGATAATAAAAAAACTAGGGATCAAAGTAGTGCCAGCAGTAGTTGTGCAGGAAGGTAAAATGTTAAGAGTGAGGGAGGTGAGACTGAATGATGCTAGAGAAGCTTCAGTGCAATACCTACCATTATAGCTACATTAGTAAGCATAATAGGAATAATCCATTTAAGGATATCGTATTTTACTTCGGTAATTTTTTTTTCAAGATTAGACTCAACCTTTGTCAATTTAGCATTAAGGCTAGACTCGACCTTATCAATTTTAGCATTAAGGTTAGTTCCGATTTTAGAAACCTGTTCACGAGTAGCAAGAATAGAGAGGTCAAAATCTTGGGATTCAAGAAGGGATTTGACGAGCATTTCAGCTTGTTTTTCATTAAAGCCACTTTCTTGAAGGCTTTTAATGTATTTATGAGTATCAAATGTTTTATAATGCATAGTAACCTCTTCGTCTTTCATAAAAAGTAAGTAGTGTAATTCGTAAATCATATGGGAAGTGTAGCATAGATATAGAGATAAATCCAGAAGAAAGCAGCAGCTTTGTAGAGGCTAACAGGTTGGGAAGAAATATAAGGTTGGAAAAAGGGAATATCAACCCGACCTGTAGCATCATATGCGATCAATTTAAGCTTATTAAGTCATTATTGCAAATAATTGCAATAGTTCTAATGCTAGCATGTAATTTAGAAAAAGCAAGAAGTGAACCATGTGTTGGAAAATTTGTAAATCCAATTAAGGATATCTGTTGGAACTGTATATTCCCAGTGAAACTAGGTAATACTGCAATATATAGTGGAGGAAGAGAAGATACAGAGAACCCTAGCAATCCAATATGTTTATGTCCAGCAGATATAGGAGCAGGAGTAAAAGTGCCGATGCCAGGGTTGGCAATATCATTTTGGGAGCCAGTGAGGCTTGCGGATGTAACAAGGACACCATATTGCATGGTAAGTCTTGGGGGATTTCAGATAATGAAGAGTGCCAAGAAGCATGGAACTGTTGCAAGAAAGAGTGCTAATGAGGCACTTAAACATAGTTTTTACCATGTACATTATTATATATATCCACTTATTTATTGGTTAGAATTGCTTACAGATTTTATATGTTTGGAAGAAGCATCAGTAGATGTTGCATATATATCGGAGTTTGATCCGTTATGGGGGAATGACAAGTTAAATATGATATTAAATCCAGAAGCAGCATTATTCGGAAATCCAATAGCACAAATGGCATGTATATTTGATTGCATGAAAGCAAGTGTAGGTTCTCATCGGATATGTTATTCCATTGTGCTGGATGTAATGGAAGTTTATATCCATTTGGAGGGAGTGTTGAGCATACACAAGGAGGAGTGCAGGCAAGTAGTTTAATAGTAGAGAGGTTGCTTGCAAGATTGCACCGAGTTGGTCTTGCATGGGATACAGTAAGTGATTCCTGTGAGAAGAGCGTAGCACCAAAGGTAAAGAAAACTCAGTACAAATTGCAAATGACATATCCAGTACCCAATACAAGTAGTGCAGGGAAGATGGAGTGCAATCCATTTGGGAGGTCAAGTGCGATATGGGGAGCGGGGAAAGAGATACCTGGGAATGGAGAGGATTTTGGATATTTAATCTGGAGAAAAAGATATTGTGTTTCCAGTTACTTACAGAACTAGCATTAATGAAAGCAGCGGGGTGATGGGAGATATGAGTAGAGTAATAAAAAATAGAATGATATCAAAATCTATAATCAGAGTAGCAATAATTATCTGAGTATAGCTGTGTATTGCTGTGTATTTACAGCTTGTAGCATTGAAAATAGCTATGCAAGAAATGAAGAATTTGTAGATTTTCATATTTAAATAAAGAAATGAAAAATAAAACGAAGAAATATGAAAAAGAAGTAAATGAGTTAAAAGAAGGATTTGGGAAGAAAGTAAAAAAATACGAAAGGGATAGTAAGGAGTTATCCAAGCAAGCAGAAAAACTTAAGGTAAAAGCTATAAAGAAAATAAAGATTTTTTTGGAGATATAGAAAAATTAAAGAAAAAATCAGGAAGAGTGAGTGGTAGAAGATATGTATTTTTATCATTTAGCATGCCTGACAAGGTTATTAAAGAATATATGAAGGAATCGGTAGTAACAGGATATCTACCAGTATTTAAAGGATTTATGGAAGGAAATTATGCCAAAACAATTTGGTATTTAAAGGAAATAATGGAAAGCACAAAATCAGGAGCAGAAATAAATCCAAATGTGTTTAAGGAGTTCAATATTCAAGAAGTGCCGAGTTTTGTGATGGCGGAAGGAAATATGAGTTGTTATGAGAGCAATAGTTGTAAAGGGTGGTAGGTACAATAAAATAGCTGGGAATATAGGAATAAGTGGTGCGATAAAGGAGATGGAGAAGAAAGGAGATAAATGGTGAGGATAGTTAGTATGATAATTTTAATAATAGTAAATGTGATTTGCTTTGATAAATACGGGGGAGTAAATGCAATTGAATATGACACAAGTTATATAGATAAGCATAAAGAAGATGCAATGAGTTTTTTGAAAGATGCAGAGGTAGGGAAGTTAGAAACAACAATGAATGAAAATTACTTTGATTGTAAGGAGATAAAAGAGGGAGAGAGAGATAAATATGAGAAATGTAGAGAAGAAGCAAGCAAAATGAAGGAATCTGCAATTAATGCAAAAGAGCAAGAGTATAAATCATATAATCTAAAGAGAAAGGTGAGGAGTGGGCGGAGCAAGGCGGTAGTACAGGTGAAGGGATGAGTAAAGCTGAAAAAGATGCATCAGAAGCATTTTTAAATGTACACAACAACAAAGGAGCAGAGCTTGCAGTGAATAGTTACCGAGAGATTAATAAAGATATGGCACTTGGTAATGAAATAACAAAAAATCCGATGGCAAGGGTAAATAGTAAACAAGAAACTACAGATGGAGATATGCTAGAAGGAGGAGAATGTGCAGTTTTCAGATAGGGAGGATGGGGCTGATGAAGTAAAGCTAGAGGAATATGAGGAAATAATAGAGGATACAGAAATAGAGGAAGAAGGGCATGTATGTGAAAAAGATGTGAGAGGACCATTTTATTGTGAGGAGAGATTAGAAGACCTTGAATGTGAATCAAAAGTACCATGTGCCTTTGACAAAGCGGAGGGAGAGGGCGGTTTATATACAAGCTCAAGTAATAGAGAATTTGCGTCATCATCAGGTGGGAAGTTTAAATGGAATTATAATGAAGGAACAGGAGAGTTAATGTTTGGTAATGAAAGTAGCTATTCATATGATGATGCAGATGAATCATGCCTTACTAAGCAATTTACAGCAAAGTTTTTTATAAAAGATAAAGTAAATGTATCAGAATTTGCAATGTCTGAAGTATTTGAGAATAATGTGATGGATATATGGGTAAATGGAAGTTTAATATATGAAGGTGAGAGATATGGAGTTAGGACTAGTAGGCCTGAGTGTAGAGCTACGAGAGGGGGTGGAGGATTGTTGATGGGTTTGAATATATTTGGAGGGAATGATGAGGCGTGTTGGTTAAATGCATGCCATGAGCATTGGAGATCACATTATAAAGATTTAAAATATTATATAAGAGATGGTTGGAATGAGGTTAAAGTTAGGCTTCGATATACAAGAAGCGGACATGCGGGACTCAAGATAAAAGCAAAGCAATATTGTTGCCAAAAATGGAAAGATAAATGGCAGGGGGATTGTCCAAAATGATGAGGATAAAGCAAATATTATTAATCTTCTATATGTTTGTAGTAACAAGCCTGTTGCCAATAGAAAATGCATATAGTGAAGGAAGCGGTAAATGCTGGGTAGAGGGTGTAGATTGTATAGAGGAGTCAGATAGAACAATCAAAGGTCAAAAGAGAGAATGCTGGAGAAGAAAGAAAATGTACAAATGTGAAGGATATGCTGATAAGGAGAAATCATGCGATAAGTTAAGCCAAAATAATAATTGCATCATAGAAGAGGAGCCTGAGTGCAAGGAGAAGCATAATGGATGGTGCATTAATGAAGAGATAAAATATGGATGCAGCAAGGAGAGTAAAATCAAAAGAATTGAAAAAAGAATAAGAGTGCCGACATTTAAGAAGGAAGATAATGAAGAGATGAGAAGGCGTGTAAAATGTAACGAGGCTATAAAATGTATAGATGGCAAATGCTTTGATATGACTTATAAGCCTAGTGAGGATATGGGAAAAGCTGCTGGAATATTGGGGTCACTAAAACATATGAAATATGATCAAGACACACTTAGTATTTGGAAGGGAGAAGCAAGGAAATGTGGGTTAAAATCATTTGGAGCGGTAAAATGCTGTGTAAGTGGGAGAGGTAAGAATATTTTAGAGAAATTAAAATTTTCTACATGTTCGGCAGAAGAAAAAGAATTGGCTGAGATAATTATTGAAGATGAAGAAAGATGTCATTTAGTTGGAATATATAAAAAGAAGTTATTGGGATTTATAGGAGGATGGAAGAAATTTAGGAGTTATTGTTGTTTTGATAATAGGTTGGCAAAAGAGGTAAATAAGCAAGCGAGAGAAAAAGGATTGATAAAGAGAGGCTGGGGAGATCCAGAGTCACCAGATTGTAGAGGATTTACAGTAGATGAACTTCAGAGTATGGACTGGGATAAATTAAGTTTTAAGTTTCTAGAGACACAAATTATGGAAAAGATGACAGATAAGAAAATGGGGAACATGGCGAATGCAATGGGTCATGCCAGGAGAATGGTGGTAGATGAAACAGATGTGATGAAGGAAGCTGTTAAAGGGGCTAGTGAAAAAAAAGCAGAAGATAAAATATATGAGGGAGGTAAGGAAAGTGAGGATATAGCAGATCAAATAGATGAAGGAAAATTATATGATGAAATGTGGGATAGAGATGATCCAGGTGTAAATTTTCAGAAGAGGCCATATGGAAGGAACGAGAAAAGAGATATAGAGGAAGTTAGGGGAGATACAAAAGAAGGGAATATGAATTACGAGGATAAAGAATGCGGAGGGCATTCAAGAGATCCGAATTGCAGTATATTGAGTGAGCAATGCATAGAGGGAGCAGGAACTAAAAAAATAAAGATAGCAGGAGGTAAGTTCCAAGAGGTTTACAAAGATTGTTGGAGATGGAGGGCAGAGTATAGCTGTAATGGAGCAAATGGGAGTTATAAATTCACAAATTACTGCCAATACAAGGAAAGTGAAATTAAGCATAAAAGGGGGTTGTAAAATTATGGCAAAGTTAGAAAGAATGAAAAAATTGATATTAAAGTCACTACTTACAATAATTTTAGTCTGTAATTTAACCCAAAAAGCAGAAGCTAATTTTTACAAAGAAAAGGCAAGAGGATGGCATTGGTATGAAAAGAAAAAAGAAGCAAAAAACGAGAAGATAAAGATAAAAGAGTTAGATGTAAAAAGCCCAAGTGAGCAAATAGAGAATATAAGGAAAGAAGCTGAGTTAAGATTGCACAAAGCAATAGTGAGTCCGACATTTGAAAATATAAGGAAATTCAGGGATGCAACAGATAAGACGATGGAGATGAGTGAGAAATTTGCATATAACTTCAAGAGATTCATATTTACGAATCCAAAATATGACCCATATATAGAGAATCCAGCATCGGCTGGAGCATTGAGAATAGATAGGGTTCAAATGAACTTAGAAAAGAAAGATAAGATTAGAGCATTATCAAAGACGCATGGATTATTATATTTTTTCAAAGGGGGGTGTGCATATTGCAGGGAATTTTCAGGAGTAGTTAAGAATTTTGCAGCTAAGTATAATTGGGAAGTAATGGCAATAAACTTAGATGGGGTAGGAGTGCCTGAGTTTCCAGATGCAAAGCCAGATAATGGGATAGCAGATAATTTAAAAATAGAAGCAGTACCGAGTTTAGTTGCGGTTAATCCAAAGGATAACAGTTTAGTGCCACTAGCAAATGGATATTTATCAGAAAGTGATATAGAGGACAGGGTAAGTTTTTTAATAGAGGGACGAAAAGAAATAAGCAAATGAGATAAAGATGAAAGTAAAAAATAATAAAGTAAAAAAAGTGGAAAAAGTTACAAAGAAAATGATGCTAAATTGGCAAATAGTATCAAATAAAACTATATCGGGACTAGTAATAGCAACTGCAGTATTTATTACCATGTTTAATAATGATGCTAATGCAGATATAGCTAATGATCTAGGTAGTTTTTATGAGAGGCAGGGATTTTCAGTGAATGCAACAAAGGCACATGCATATAGAGGACAAAGTGCAGGATATTTTTATGGAGGTAGGTTAGTAGCAAGGGCTGAATCAAGGAATATGCAGCCCCTAAATATACAAGCACCATATATAAGGTCTGATTGTGACGGGATAGATGCTTTTTTAGGATCAATACAGTTTATAGAGATGAAGCAATTAGTAGAAATGTTAAAATCAATAGGAAAGGGAGCGACTGGATACGCATTTAATTTAGCGATGCAAACAATGGTGCCACAAATATATAATACGATACAAAAGTTAAATGATATAGCGAGGGAGATAAATAATTTTAACATAAATAGTTGTGAGGAAGCAGCGAAGTTAGTGGGAGGAGTATGGCCACAAAGTGCAAAGTCATCAGCATATTTATGTAATAGAATGGGTACGTCTGGAGGATTATTTGCAGATGCGGCAAGATCAAGGCAAAAATGTGGGATAGAAGGAGAAAGGAGTGCGACAAATAGTAATAAAGATGCAAGAGAAAAAGCAGGTTTTGAAGATGAGTTAGGGGATACATTTAATTTAGTATGGAGAGCGATAAGAAAAAAAGATAATGGAGGTCAGTTAGATGCGGATATAGCAGAGATGTTCATGAGTATTAGTGGCACAATAGTAATGAAGCCCGAGGGGAATGGCAAAGTTAAGAGTAGTGGAGCAAATAGAGCAGGTGCTGGTGAGAGCACTAGATTACAACCACAGACCTATAGTTCACTTGCGATTGAGAGCAGCTTAATAGATGGATTTATGTTCGGTAAAAAAGTGGCAGTGGGTGGTAATAAAAATAATAATCAGCAAAATGATGATGACCAGGGTGTAGGTGATGATGGTCATAAGGTAGAAGCAATGATGTATTATTGTTCTGATTCAAAAGATGAAGATAAATGTCTTGAAGTAAAGAAAAAGAGATACGTGCCAAATGATGAGGGATGGGTAGATAAAATACATGGGATGTTGAATAATATAAAAAAGAATATAAAAACTAGAACGCCACTAACAGAGAATGAAAGAGCGCTAATAGAAAGGACGAATATACCGATATTAAAGATAATAGCAGTAGAGATAGGATATAAGAAGGGAGGGATGATAAATATATCAGAATTTGCAGAAGCGATAAGTTATGATTTAGTACTTAGATATATGGAAGAGGTAATAGATTATGTCAATAGTAGATTAAGTGAACTGGAGAAGGTGCAGGTAAGTGGAGCGCATATAGAGTCCTTAAAAAGAGACTTAAGAGAAGTAACAAAAAGACTTGTGGATAAGAGAAATAAATTATATCAGCAAATGAGGAATGTTGTAGATGCAGTCAGAAAGGCAGGAGAGATAGAGAAGCGATTTAGGCATTCATTTTCAACTAAAATAGGACAGGAGAAATAAAGAAAAATAAAAAATGGCAAAAAAAGATAAAAAAGAGGTAAAATGTCAGAAATATACGAAATAGTAACTTATGGAGGTGGAGCGGCGCTAACAGCATTATTTGATGCGCTTGCTGCGATATCAAAAGGAAAGCCGTATCAATCAATATTATATATTGGAGCATTATATGCAGGATTATGGGCTATATATACAGGCTTTGGGAAGAATCAGGGAGCATTGTTGTTTAAGCATTTGCTATGGGTATGGGTATTATCAAGTGTTCTTTGGACAGCAACAGTCAGAGTAAGGGTGCAAGACCCAGTGAGTGGCGAGGGACAAGATGTAGATAATGTGCCGATGCTAATAGGATATTTTGGAAGCAGGATAAATAGTGTGGGGACATTTTTAACGCAGCTAATAGAAGATAATTTAAAGGGATATGATCATAATAGGAAATTTGGGACATCAGGATTAACATTTGGTTCAAAGGTAGTTGGTCAACTTCATAATATGAAGATAAAAAATGCAGAGTTATATGAGAATATGGAGAGTTTTATAACAAATTGCGTGGCATTTGATGCAGCTATAGGGCAGGCTTATACTATAGAGGATTTGAGAACCTCAAAGGATTTATATAACTTGGTACTAAATGATGGGCATCCAGTTTTAGGTATGTACTATAGACCATTTCAATTAAAAGTAGGTACAGATAAAGGTGCTTCTTGGGGGGAGTATAAAAGCTGTAAAGAAGCTGGAGTTCAACTGCAAAAGATTTTGATACATATTTAACCTCAAAAGATATTAGAGGAGTGGTAAGAGGAATAGCAAAAACAATTGGGATCACAGATAGGAAATTTGATGCAGGAGATACTGGTAAAGCTGAAGATATATTTATGAGGACACTTAAGGCAAGTTTGGTTACAAAGGTAGGAGATAACTACAGCTATATAAGTGGGAATGCAGTAGAGACATTAAGACAAGCCATGATGATACATGCAATAAATGATAGCAGTAAAGATGTAGCAGAGAGTTTAGGAACACCGACTACTTATGCATCAACAAAAGCAATGTTGCAACAAAGGAATTGGTATAATACAGTGGGAGAAAATGCAGCAAATATGTTGGTAACAGCAAAAGTAATATTTGAAGTACTAATATACGGGTCATTTTTAATAATAGCGGTACTTGCTTTGTTACCGAACGGGGTAATGATAGTGCTAAATTATTTATCATTAATATTGTGGTTAGAGTTGTGGCAGCCATTATATGCAATATTAAATTATGCGATGAATGTATATTCAGATTGGAGAACATCGGGGATAATAGAGGGGTCTGATGGATTCAATATGAATTCGTTGGTAGGTCTTGGGAGTTTTCATGCGGATTTAACGGCAACGGCTGGATATTTTTCTTTATCGATACCATTTTTAGCATATGGAATATTGGGATTAATGAGAGGAGGAGCTTCAAGTATTATGCATGCAGCAACAGGAGTTACAAGTGGGATGATTGGAACGGCAGCACAAGCTGCAGCCGAAAGCACGTCAGGAAGTACTTCAATTGGTGCAGTAAATTATCAAACTAGTAGCATGAACCAAAGCAGTAGATGGAAGACAGATGAGAATATGAGTTATATGGAAGGAAGGACAGATATGCAAAATCCAGATGGCACGATAAGTTTTATGACGCCAGATGGGAAAGAGGGATTTAAAGGTGGAGCAGGAATAAGCACAACAACTATGAGAAGGGCTTAAGTTCAAGCAATGTAATAGGATCACAGTTAAATGCAAGTATAGCAGGAGAAAAAACCAAGATGCAGGGGCTTTCGCATACATATAGTGAAGCAGAATCAAGTTTGCACAATAAGGGGCTTAAATTTCTGGAATCAGCAAATCAAAATATAGGAAGGAATGACAGTTGGGGTATGGCGACTACAACTGATTCAGGTAAGGGGCTTACAGATACATTAAGCTTTATGAAGGGAGTAATGAAGGATTTAAATATATCGGAGAAAGATGCATCAGAATTTGCATTAATGATAGGTCTTCCTGGAATAGGTGGAATAAATTTATCAAGTGGAGCTGCAACGCAAGATACGATAGATAAGGTGAAGAAATATGCAGATGATCACGGGTATACAGAAAGTATGCATAAGTTCTTTAAGAATACAGCGGATTCAGTATATTCAGAACAAGGAGGACAGGGAGCTAATTTAGCAAAAGATTTTGGTAACACATATACTAAAGCCATAACTTCAAAAGATGATTTAATGCAATCGCAGCAAACACTTGCAAAATACCAGCAGGCACAAAACTTATTTTCAGAGTGGAAGCGTATCAATGAATGAAGATTTAAACACAAAGAGTGTTTGATAAGTTAAAAAAACGAGAAGTAAGCGGGGAATTGGACATAATACTGCAAAAACCTCAGAAGAGAGTAAGGGAGAAATACGCACCAAGTGATCAGCAGGTAAGGGCATGGATGCATGAAGGTGGAACTGAGTACAATAATGCAGTTAAAGAAGTCACAATTGAGATTATGGGGAAATTTTTACAAAAAGCTAATAAAGCTAATATTACGAATATTGGTAATGGAGATGTTTTTGAAAATAAAGCATTGAATGATGTAGCAAAAGCTGGAAGTGGAATATTGGTGTTAATGCAATAAATAAGAAGGAAGATTGGCAACAATTTGTTGAGAGTGGCAAAAATAGTGATCTAAATATTGGCTCTGCTACTAAAGGTGTAAAAAACTATAGATGAAAAAGGTGATATAAAAATAAAACAAATCCCAGCAAATTTAAGCGAGCATACAGATGATAAGAATCAGCAAGTTATAGCGGCTGCTTTAGGACAAGGGGTGAAGTTAGAATCCAATCCTACCGATATTAAGGAAAAATACCAAAATGTAAAAGCTACAGATGAGCAAGGCAATGAAGCCACAGTGAATTTGATAGATCAGTTTAATAAAAATCAGAAATTAGAGGAGATAAAATAAAATGGAGGGGGTAATATCCAAAACCAAAAATCTACAATGAGTAATGAGCATGATTCTAAATCAGATGATAGTAATACAACCAGAGCACAAAATAGAATGATGCATGATAATGTGCCATTTAAAACAAAATATGAGGGGATTGAGTTAAATAAAAATGATAATAATATAAATCAGTCAGTACAAACTCCAGATCATGCTGCTAATTCCAAGATACTGGATTACAAAATGATAAATCTCAAATTAAAGGTGTATCTGGTAATAGAGAAAGTGTTACGCCAAATATTGGTAACGAAATAGATAATAACTCAATAAATCAAAGTGGAAGTACTAACCAAGATAATATTTCTAAACCTGTGGTTAATCCTAAAAATGAATATACAGTAAAGGCAAAAGAGATAGTGTTCCCTGATGGTAGTGTTGTAAGCGATCAGAAACTTCAAAATAACACAAATATACAAGAGCAAACGGCTCGTAGTGAGAATAATGGTAATAACAATGCATTACCAACTTATCCTCAAATGCAAAATAGTAATCCCAAGTCTAAAGGAGTGGAAGAAGGCATACAAAGCAGTGGATCAAATATTAATAATGAAATATCTGGTAGTTCAATAAAACAGGAAAATATCAATAATCAAAATAACATTCCTAAATCTATAGATGATCCCAATAATGAATATACAGTCAAAGCAAAGGAGGTAGTGTTTCCTGATGGTAGCATCATAAATGGGTCAAGCTCTCAAAATGAGCCAAGCATTCAAAATCGAGGAGAAAATACAGAGCCTGCATCTCCTACAGAATCACAGGGCACTGCACCAAGTACTGTATCTGATAAAGTGACAGATAGCCTTAAATTAGAAAGCCAAAATAGCGGTGAGTATAAAAAATCAGATCAATCATCTAGGTATGTGCCTCAGCAATTATCAAAGGAAGATGAGGTAAATATAGATGATATAAATGAAT
>CAXIWF010001116.1:0-44528 GCA_964036045.1 Eutreptiella sp. 'Long Island Sound 2002' | reverse complement strand
GATAAGAGACAAGCCAAGGCAGAGCGCGATATATTGCACGCTATGACACTCAAAGCACCGCACCCGTAAGTTATTCTACCCTATGAAACTGTTTGAGTCGAAGAATGGTAAAGCTCATCTCTTGATTCTCTCATGTCATTCTCAATACTGTGTTCTATTCTTTAGTTTCACATCGGATTTAAAGTTTGCATTTCAGAGCGAAAACAATCTATATCTCGGCATGGATTTTATTCCTGGTGGCAATCTGCGGGAGCTAATAAAAAGATTCAAGCACTTGCCTGAGGTATTACTCTGGTATATCTATCTGTGTGTTCGCTATCATCTTAAACATCGGATTAATGCATGATAACACACACGAGTCTAAACGTAAACCCGCTCATTGTTTGGTGGCCATGAAGTGATCGAGGGTTGCTATTTGTTCTTCTTTCCATACGAGTTTTGACCGCATGATTAATCATCTGTTCTGTTTCGGTGGAAGGATTGGGTTCGATTTTATGCTGCGGAACTGGTGTTGGCAATATCGCACTTACACTCACTTAATGTACTATATAGAGACATCAAACCCCACAACGTAATGATTGACGCAAGAGGTCATCTGGTTCTCATAGACTTCGGCTTGTCCAAGCAGGAAATCATACACCCCAGGGGCGCGCTCTCCTTGGTGGGCACTCCTGATTACTCGGCCCCAGAGGTGCTCAAGACTGGAGTCCAGCAAATTGAAGCCCACAACCGAGATCGCGCCGCTGCCGGCAAGAAAGGTGGCAAGAAAGGTGGCGGCGGAGGCGGAGGCGCCATGGCTAGCTCAAGCCACCGGCTGCCCAAGATAGGGTATGGGAAGGCTGCGGACTGGTGGAGTCTGGGCATCATGGTTTACGAAATGCTGAGCGGCACCCCCACCTTCCGCGGTGCAGACCTGCGCCAGACCTACCAGCGGTATGTTCATTCACTCATTATGCTCTCGGCTCCATCTTATGCTCTTATCTATGTAGCGCACATGGCGTTACTATAATGATACCGTGTGATAGCATCTAGCAATAATGCTCTGATAGCTGCATCTCATGCTGCGTGTGGGCGACCTACCTGTACCTGTCCCTACTGCCGCTACTTCCACGTAGAATCCTCTATGCAGACCTGGAGTTCCACCCCGAGAACAGGTTCAGTCCTGCCGCCAAGCAGCTGCTGGGCGGGCTGATAAGGAGGTGGGTACACGCGGTGCTGCATATTTATGCATCTGACTTAGTTTTGGGGGGGGAAGGGCATGCTGCTCCCTGTTGGTCTGTGCTGTCATCTTCCGGGTTCACTAACTGTCTTTCTGTCTGCCTGTCTGCCTGTCTGCCTGTCTGCCTGCCTGCCTCTCTATCTGCCTGTCTATCTGCCTGTCTGCCTGTCTGCCTGTCTGCCTGTCTACCTGTCTGCCTGTCTGCCTGTCTACCTGTCTGCCTGTCTGCCTGTCTGCCTGTCTGCCTGTCTGCCTGTCTGCCTGTCTACCTGTCTACCTGTCTACCTGTCTGCCTGTCTGCCTTCCTGCCTACCCACATGTCTGTCTGTCTGGGTGATCCGTAGAG
This sequence comes from Eutreptiella sp. 'Long Island Sound 2002', assembly GCA_964036045.1. Lineage (NCBI taxonomy): Eukaryota > Euglenozoa > Euglenophyceae > Eutreptiales > Eutreptiaceae > Eutreptiella > Eutreptiella sp. 'Long Island Sound 2002'. The sequence goes on along the minus strand of CAXIWF010001116.1, from coordinate 42,963 downwards.
ACCCCAATACGCGTCTAGGTGCCTGGGAGAACCCGCCGCAGGACATCATGGGCGCCCCGTTCTTCAGCGGCGTGGACTGGGGAGCTATCTTCGAGCGCAAGTTCGATGGCCCCTGGATCCCAGATCCTCCTTCTTTCAGCAGTAGCAGCAGCAGCAAGCGCACCAGTTCGTCCAGCGCGAAGCCGCCCAAACCACACTCGCCCAGCACTGATGCGGCTGGAGGGGCCTCTGCCTTGAACAGCTCTGCCGCAGGGTTACCGCCCCGACCTCCTGGAGGCACTACCGGTCCTACTGGCTCTGCTGCAACTGACCAGGGCAGCGGTGGCCAGGAGGACGGGGATGAAGAAGAAGAAGAAGAAGAGGATGATGATGGAGACCCTGCGATGATTGGCCTGCGCGACTCCCTGATCATTCGCTCCAAGGACGGCGGGAACAATGTGCGCTACACCCCTTCCTTTTCCTGTCATCCCTCTCCGTTCTGTGTTATCGATCGATACTAGCTGTAGGAACGATATGCTGTTAACTTTGAGGTTGTAATGTTGCTATGAATGTATGGCTGCGCGGGCAGGTGTTGGATTGGTCGTTCATTGACGAGAAGGTCCTGGCCGCCGCCGCCTCCTCCTCCAAGGAAGGCTTAGGCGCAGACGACACCACCACGGCCAAGAGCAAGAGGAAGAAGAAGTCGAAGGCTGCAATCGGCCAGGAGGACCAGCCGGCCAAAGAGGGTGCTCTTGTCTCTGCTGCGCCTGCCGTGGCCACGGCTGATAACAGTGGGCCCGAAGCCGGCGGTGGTGGCGTCAAAGGTGCTTCAGAGTTGAACCAGCAGCCGTCAGAGCCCCAGCAGCCCTCAGAGCCCCAGCAGCCATCAGAGCCCCAGCAGCCATCAGAGCCAGAGCAGCCCGTTCATGTTGCTGCTGACGATGCTGCTGCTGAAGATGGTGGCAGTGCTGCTCCTGAATCTGCCTCTACGTCTGGAAACTGATCATACTGCTGCATAGTGCCCGACAGGTACGGCCGCGGCCGCGGGGGCTGCGCCGGACAATTTTTATTCCAAGGTTATTACAGTACTAGGCACAGTTCTTATAGTTGGCGGACAGCCTGTCGTTCGATGATATCCACCCGTGAAAGCGAGCTTAGAGTGCATAGCCGCGTAACTTATACGTGGAAGTTAAAGTTATTTTACTTGAAGGTAACTGAGTCTGGATTTGGGTCGAACCCAACTGAACTTTATCCTACATAAACTGCTTCGAAGTGTCGTCGTCCCATACGGTCTACTCTTCCAATCTTTCATGCCCGAAGGATTATCATTTCGTGCAATAATAACTCTCAGGCTGAGGCAACCTAATGCAGGAAAGAAACTCAAGTGCCTTAACACAGATTGGTAGTGTCAAATTGGTGTTCTGCTGCTGGTATAATTTAAGTTGTGCGTACTAGTAGCTCTGGCAGCTGCTTTAGCTATATGAATTTAGTACTACTAGTTAGTAATTATGACTGATATCATAGTGCTGCTGCGAAAGTGCCAACTTTAGGGTGGGACTCCAAATAGATAGGACTAAAACTTCACTTGGACTCCAAGTAGTAATCGGACTCCTAGCCGGACTCCGAGTAGTAATGGGACTCCTAGTCGGACTCTGAGTAGTAATAGGACTCCTAGTCGGACTCCGAGAGTAGAGTAGTAATAGGACTCCTATGATATTCGGACTCCGAGTAGTCACTACTAAGACTCCTATACAATAGCTACTCGCTCGGACCGTGAAGCTGGCCAAATAGTCCAAGTATTTGGGCCAGCTTGATGATATTTGACTCAACGGTCCGATCGTTGGTGAGCAATAAGGACTTTCGGGCCGAGTTCAAGAGTATCTTAAGTCAAGTTATTCTTGCTCAGCTGGAACATAAAGCAGGGGTGATATTTTTTCTTACTGCCAGAGCAGAGGCTGCTAGGTTTTTGATTGCTCTGCCAGTCCGTCCCCGCAGGAGTTTGGAGAGTCAAGTACTTATCGTTACACAAGAACTCATCGTAAATCTACGATGTATTTTTATTCGTACCTGTACTCGTACAGATCGTGACTGTTACGACGCACCCTTATAGTTATGAGGACGTGGCAGTCTTCCATCTTAACAATTTTTTGACAAGTGCAAGTAGTTGTTTCTTTGCCGCGATGCAATAATTTATGCAGCAGAAGCGGGAATACAGACTGCATAGTTGTAAATGATTCGTGACTTAGCAATCAGCTAGCTTGGCATTCATCGTAAATTAAGCACGTATTGTGTATAACTTCCAATTATTTTATTCCAATTCTTGTATCGGGGAGTTTGACCAAGAGAGTGCCAAGGAGTTTGTCGCAGCCTTTCACTACATACATGATTCGCCCTAAAAGTAGCGACTGTAAACGAAGTCCTATCGCCACTAAAGCATTAAAGGCCAAGTTTTCATTGCTTTCAACTAGCGAATCATCCATGGACGAAACAGCCAACGAAAAGGATAAAGGCGGCACCCATGGTGAAATAGCAATGAGCCCACTGTTCGGGGGTCTTCAAACGCAACCATTATCTAGGGTTTGCGAAGACTCGGCCGAAGACTTCCTGGAACCTGCGTCGTTGGAGTTGGAAGTCGCTGAAAAAGACAAAGAAGAGACTTTAGTACCAGACATGTGGTCGTTGGATTACGTGGGGCTTTACTGTCAGTACGCATCAGTCGGGCTAATATACGGTTAGATCCAACATCGGCGATATTGACTCGTTTGGTCTGCACTCGTGTGTCCATGTGTGCGCTGCGCGTGAGCTTGTTACAAGTTATGACTATGATATAAAGATTGCAATTGAAACATTCTGTTTTATCTTTCTCTTTCTCTTCTTTGCTTGTGCAGGTGCTGGCGGTGCCCTTATACCGTTCTGTGTGTACACTTTCGATGGCACGTCCAACGTTTGCGCCAATTCGAGGAATATAATGAATTTCGCGTGGAATATTAAAATTTTTTATGCGATTCTCACGGATTGCGTGCGTCCATTCGGGCTGCGGAGGAAGCCGTGGATGCTGGCAGGGTGGCTCATGGCGCTGACCTTGCTGCTGGTGCTGACCATCGCGGCAGACAAGATGTCCCTAAGTCTGTGGCTCGTCTCCCTGCTGTTCCTACAGGGCTTCGTGATGCTCAGCGATGTGCCTGCGGATGGCTACTGCGTGGAGTTGGGCAAGCTAGAGAAGGCCGAGGGGCGGGGCCAGATTCTTGCAACAGGGCAGCGCATCAGGTTCAGCTTCTGTGTGGTGGCTGGCGTAATTCAGATGCTGCTGCTGAATGGACCGAGTACGAATGCATCAGACTGCGCAATCGGCTTTCAGCACTGTTGGGCATGGGGCCTTAGCATTAATGGCTACTATGGCGTACTGTTCTCTATCGTGTTTGTGCTCACCATTCCCATATTCTGGCTGAAAGAGTTGGATTCCTCGAAAGTACCTATGCACTCGCTGCAACAATTCTGCCAAGAGATATGGGTGACGCTGCAGAATTTGACCACATTCTATCTGGTCATATTTGTGATTGGAATCCAGGGATTCACAAACTTTACCAACAATGCTAACATAACACTCCAATATTATGTGATAAAGCTTACGAATTTTCAGGCGGGTATCGACACTGTCACAAGCTATGCATCGCTAGTCGTGGCGATTTGGATTTTTCAGAAATATCTTATCAATGTGAATTGGCGCATAACGCAATATGCATCTGTGCTGATTGCCGGGGGTCTCGGTCTAATTTGGATCGCAGCTTATTATGACGCGGGGGGATTAATGAACCCATGGTTCACCATTTTCATCGACTTGGATACGGTAATACTATAAAACGCACGCACGCACCCGCACCCACCGCTGTTTGTTGCTTCGTACGGTGCTGCTCAATATTCCCTTGCTAATGGCTACCATTTTGCCATCATGCACCTGCATGCCTTTCCTTCTTGTATCTGTCCAGACATTTGCACAAGGGCTAGCTCAAGTTCTGTATTCGCTCTCTATAATAGAGCTGGCCCAGCCAGGGCAAGAAGCCACCACCTATGAGCTAGTAGTGAGCGTGGGCAATGCTGCGCTGCTCCTGAACGGCATCGTGTCCACGCAGCTACTCACTCCCATGCGTAGTGTGAGCTGTGACGACGACGACGACGGCTGCGACAGCCACACTGTCGACGTGAGCAGCAGACAGAGCTTCTTCGACTCGCACGGACCGGAGCGCTTCACCTCGTACACACTGGTGCTCACTGGACTCAGCACCGTAGCTGTGCTGGTGTTTGCCCGCTTCCTGCCGCGCTCCAAGGAGGAGTGCCACGCGTGGAAGCGCCGCGGCGAGGAGCTAGGCACCAGCACCCTGCGCGGACGAGTCACCTTGGCCATGGTGGTTGTCACTATACTGGTACGCGGTACATTCGATACTTTCGTTGCCTTGTTGCATATTTTACGCGAAGAAAGTTAAAATCCGCTTGTTATCACATCTTCTTGTGATTTATATTTATTTCTGTTTTCCATTTTTATGTCCCGATAAGCCGACAGACTACTATTTAACCTTTCTTGCTGCTGCTGTTGTATCTCGTCTCCCAATGCAGTATGGCCTGGTCGCTGCGATTCTGCTGCTGGATGTGGACACGGCCTGCTTACCAGAAGTTGGTGGAGCTGGGTGTTGATACCGAGAGAAAGGATGCAATTGCTGCACTCGGTTCGGCGGTGGGTGGGTGAATGGGTGGGTAATTGCGAAAGGATTAGTAGCATTAAGGTTCCCTATATTAACCGCGCTCTGTCCTATCCGTAGGTACGGATAGAGCGACATAATACTATTGCAGTTGAGTGGTTAGCTTAACCATTGCTCCTGGTCAAATTTGCAGCACAGTACTGACTGTGTGCTGCTTGCACTTGCACTGTGAAGGTGCTAAGTAATTTACCAAATTATATTGTATTCTTTTCATATTAGGATGCCATTCAAGAATAGCATTCATTCCTTGGCATTCTTGAATCCGCAACAGTAAAATAACATCCGCGGGCTCTGTCGGGAGGGTGAGGCATTGGATACATTATGGTGTAGAGCAGATTAAATTACCTGCTGCCGAGAGCCACCTCCTGGAGGTGGAAACTAGAAATAGCTTCGATGCGATAAAAATATAAAGTCAATGGGAAATAAAGTGAGAGAGCTTTATACTAAATAAAGTTGTCTGTTGAGTTATTCAGGATGCTATATGATTAGCTCCGCTGGCTGCCGCCAAGTACTGACTTTTGTTTCCCTGTGCCATACACGAAACAAAAATAAAGACATAAAGTAAAAAACTCATATAAGAGTCAAACTTGATAGAGTGACTGTTTGGGTGCACAGTGGTGTGGCGGACGGTACCTGTTGTACCAATATCGCCGCTGCGTCTTCGGATCCACAGCCGTCACCCACACGGGCTTTCTGGCGGCACGGTCTCTACTCCTGGCGGCGCTGCTGCTGGTAGGCCGTGTACTGCCTCCTCCTCCCCGCAGCCCACCAGTGGAGGACGGGGCAGGCGAGGCGGGCAGGCTGCGCGATCCTTTGCCAGATCCTGCAGTTACAGCCGTGCGTGGATTCGGACTGGCGGCGCGCACCGAGCGAGAGCCAGCCCCAGCCATGCCCCTAGCCATGCCCCCCACCGCACTGGCAGTCGCAGAGGAAAAAGTATGTGCGCGATCGTAGAAGGCTAGTATCATAGGAGCAGAACCATCACGATGCACAGCGAGCCCCAAGGCGTGGAAAGAGAGATAAGTTACAGGATACAGATGTAGAGTACGAGCAAATAAAGTACTATGCAGAAAGATAGATCTTGGGGCATAGTCAAACTATGGCTGGTAAGCACCATGTAGACCCAGTGAATCTGCCAGCCAGCCTGACGAAGCTGTTACACTGTCCTCAATAAGATGTTACCTACCTCCTGCTCCAGAAGTACTGATGGTGGCGTTGGCCGAGTAAGGACTGCGGCTGCTAGGCCTCGAAGTTCTACTGCTGGTGAAGCCCCCTGACGCCGACTCTGATCCGTAGTCGCTGCCAGCACTGATCAAACTCACCATATCACCCCCACTGCCAGTGTAGCTACCAGCTAAACTGCCCGCCCCGACACTGTCTGCATCACCACCTGCTGCGTAGTACCTACTTCCACCGTGACCCTGCTGCTGCTGTGCCAAGAGTCTGCGTGGACTTAGGTTAGGCGAGGGGTTCCGGCTCCCCCCTGTGAGCGGTGGCGTATGCTGTGCACTGCTGCTGCGGCTGTTACTGCCGCCGCCGCCGCCACCACCACCACCAGTAGGAGGCTTCTTCCACGTGCTTTTCTTCAGTGTTGCGCTGTAGTAGTACCTCCGCTGCGAGCGCGGGTCGAAGCACTCCACCCAGTCGTCGACCCCTGCCGCCCCTGCATTCGCAGTTCCTGGACGTGTGGTGTCGGCTAGACCACTCTGTCGCCCACTTCTTCCGGCGTCGCTAAATCCTTCATCCTTCCCCCCCCACCCCGCTCCGGCTTGTTGTGCCGATGTTGTGTCTTCGGCCCGATCTAAGAACTGTTTCTGATTTTGCTGAATAAGTTTATTAGTCTCAACAGTGCGATTGATTGTTAAGCCCGTTGACAGTTCTTGCAACGACAAGTTTGAAGCCGCCAATTTATTCGATAGTTTCGTATGTGACTGCTGATGCAAGAGCACCCTTTTAGCCATTTCGTACTGGTCATCAATAAGGGCAGTTTGGTTCCGGCGAGGCGAGGGGCTTTCAGTTCCAGAACTGTGCTTGGATTTCTGCGGGCTATTGCTCCTGCTCCTATTTGCGCCAGCGCTCCTCGCACCCGGGTGCTGCTGGCGACTAGGGCTGGGGTCAGGGCTTTCTACTTGGCTGCCACCGTGCCGCTCGTCGGCCTTCTTGCTCTTGTGGGACTTCTTCTTGGGCTTGGACTTCTTCAGTCCCTTGTGGAGGTTTGCGAAGGTGTTCGCCTCCAGGGTGGACAGGTGCTTCGCGCTGCGGCCCAGTCCCTCACTACGGCAGTCCTCGCTGCCACCCCTACCACGCATTGGAGATGACTGATGCTCGCTATCACTATCGGTGCTCTTGGCCTTTTCCTCCGCGGAGCTTTGTTGGCTGTGTTCGCTCTGCGTCTGCTGATGTGCATTTCCCCTATCCTGGGAGCGTTTAATGCTCAGAGCCAAAGCAATGCGCTCCCCCGTGCGCAGCTGTCTGCCGTCATCAGTCAGTCCGGAACGCACTGGGGTGCTGCCCGTTATTTCACCTACAGTTAGTTAGTAGGAACGCATGGCATGGAAGAGGTTACCTTCCATCAGTGCGAATACATCAATCATGTCACACACTGTCAGATGAAGATGTGAGCGACACAGACAGACAGGAACGCCATCACAACGATCGATAATATTGCATCCGCCAGTGCCTGCTCAGCTACCTACCTACCTACCTACCTAGCTTCTGAAGGTAAGCGTCCAGCACGCCGGCGATGCTCACGGGAGCAGCTCCCATGATGTCGATGAGCTGCAGTAGATCGCGCCGATCGGTCTCTGCGTCCCTCCTTCGCTGGGCCTCCCGCTGGGCCTCTCGCTCCGCCCGATGCTGGGCCGCCGCTGCCTCCTCTTGTCTGCGCCGTTGCGCCACACTCTCCGCTGCAGCACGGCATAGTTGAATGACGGTCATGGTTGAAAGCAAGGAACAATAACATAGTGCGATGCAGAAAAAGTAAGCATACTATCATAGTAGCGCTCAGGTAGGGAGATATGAAAATGCAGAGAGGGAAGGAGGAACTCAGAACTGGTTAACGTACCTTCTTTTTGGGTGATAATGTCGTTGAGCTGGGACACCTCTCTCCTTAGATTTTGGATTTGCATGGCATCTACCGCACTCCGCTCGGCGCTTTCGGCCTCGGCTGCTGCCACTGCTGCTGCCACCGCACGCGCAATGGTCGCGTCTGGGGCTGCAGAGGAAGTGACATCAACTTTCGAGTCCAGAGACGATAAAGATCGTGGGGTGGATGGAGGAGGTGGCGGCGGCGGCGGCGGGGCCGCACGAGCAGCAGTTGACTGTGACCCGGATGCACCCACAACTGGGATAGATGCTATTGGCACTACTGCTGCCGCTGGTGCGCCTTCACTGCTGGCACGCTGAAGCTCTTGCTTCGTGCGCTCCAGCTCTGCCTTCAGCGCCGCCACTTCGCGCTCTTGAAGCTGCTGCTGCTGGAGCTGCTGCTGTTGGAACCTCTGCCGATGTAATTCTAACTTTGCCTGATCTAGTTGGGCTTTCAATTGAGTAGTAGGATCAAGATCTACGTCCATGTCACTCCCTTCAGCTGGAGCCCCCCCTTCAGCCCCCTCTTCAGCCCTCCATTCAGCTCCAGCGCCAGGACCTGCCGCAGCATAGGCCAGCTCATCGCTGGCGGTTCGCGCACGCGGTGGAGTGACATCCTGAAACTCGCGTAGCACAGGCCCCATGGAAAAGCGCTTGCCGTCTGCCAGCACGGGGCGCATCTGCCTGCTGATGCGCTGCCGCCGCTGCTCCTCAGTTTCGTCCATCGGCCCGACTTCCACGACTCCTCCTCCCTCTCCTCCTTCTCTTCCCTCTGCAGCTGGCCCGTGTGTAGATAATGGAGCGATTGGTTGTGGGGCTGCAGGGGTCGCTGAAAAGGGAACCTGTGTGGGTAATGACACTGCTGTAGGAGGTCGAATGGAGGGGGAAGGAGGCAGAGGGGCTATAGCCCCGCCATCAATGCCACCAGAGGGTGCTGCGACCGGCGCTGGCGCTCTGGGCGGTGGTGGCGGAACAAGCGACATTCTAGTAGAAGGGGGAGGTGGAGGAGCTGGGAGAGAAGGCATTGATGTAGTGATGTCACTGGTTTCAGATTCTCCCGAGGAGGGCGTCTTCGTTACCACCATGTCGGGCGCAGATGGCCTAGGCTGGGTTCCGGAGAGGTCAGACCTGGGCAGGGGAGCAATGGATCGTCGCTCGTGGGGACGTGGCCCAGGTTTCTTTTCCCGCTTTGGCGCTTTATCCAAAAAAGCCTGCATTTCAGCCTGATTCAAATTATGGCGCTTACACAAGTGCTGTAGTAAAAGCACGATATCCTCATTAGATTTCTCTTCCAATTTTGATATCTGCGGCCGTTTATCAGGATTGTATTCTTGATAAATTAGTTTTAGGGCTTGTCCAACGTCCACTTTAGCACAGTCCCAATGGAAGGACCCGTAATCGTTTTCGCGATCTTTCGCAGAGGGTTGTTTGGTACCTCTTATACTATTAGATCGTGATTGCTTTGTAGGAAGAGGATGTGCCGCACGGTCCAAGTATTTTTGGATATCAATCGAAGATAGGCCATATCTATCACATAATTGCCGCAATAATTCCTGTTCCTCTCCTTTGAATTGGAACATAATTTCATCAACACTTTCTACCCGTTCTTTGTTGTATACTTCGTAAAATGCTCGAAGTGCGAGTTTCAGATCTGTACTTGATAAATCCCATTGTTGATCCTGTGATGCGGCACTATTCGACGGCCCCTTTCCCTTTCCAGCGAAGGGGCTGATTGAGCGGACCAAAGTTTTGAAAGAAACCATCTCTTACTTTATGACAGGACGAGTAAAAAACGAATAAGAAAACAAGTCCCTTTGTGATTTGACGATCATTAAAGCCGATATTAAGTATGAACTTTTTGTTGTCCCTATGCTTTACGTGGTATGTCCAGCAAATTAGTCTTTGTTTACGACCTGGAGGGTGCTATACTTACTTATCGTATCGTGGTCTTATCCCAGTAAATTTATCGTAAATTTAAAGTTAAATAATTACTGTACCAGAGGGATAAATTGCCGGTGCATTTTTGTTCCTCTGAGCTGTGCTGAAGAATAAACTCGGATGCACCGGTAACGGTTCGAAGCGGCCAGCAGCAGCAGGGTGCAGCAGCAGTAAATTCTACTTCTAAGTAGTGAAGTGTAATAAATTTACAGTAGCTATCACTGGAAGTTCCACTTGTTGTTATCGGGTTAATATTCTTTTGTATTAACCACTCGACGATAACAACACCAGCGAAGGCAAAAATTAACCTGTATGCTACTTTTATGACTCATAAAAGTAGCACTATCAGTGATAATGCTTGATATAATTAGGCTACCAGGTACACCTTAACCGTTAAGGTGTACGGTGACCGGATCATCTGTCGGTGCGTCTGCACACCATTACGACTGATCATGACATGTCGGACTATCACAATCATAGCGCACCATTTCGGTGCTACTAGCACTGGTACGTACTCCATTATATATCATTACCGGCATATATATAATGAAGTACAGCATATATCGGCACCGTCCGGCACACTAAGAGATAGACAGACCACCCGGCGGAGATTAAAGATAGCGAAGATTAACACACTTCATTACTTTTAACAGCACAATAGCAAGCAGTTTACAAGGTTATGCCATTTAACAAGTTAATTAACGAACAAAATTCGCACATTTAATGACTGGGGGAAGGATTATACTTGTTAGAGAATACAAAGCATCATTAGGGAAAAGACGAAGAAGCTTAGAGTTTTTCCTTAACCCTACATACCCCACAGTTGTGCGTTGGGGAAGGTACCGAGGGCATCACTGCCGGCGATGATCTGGTGGTGGACCAGGCCTCCAATAGCTTTTCAATGCGATGCCATGCCATGCGACGTCATAGCATGCAAGAGGCATTAACCCGGTGGCATGATAAGCGAACAGCACGCAACATAATACAACCAACAGCAACTATGAGTCAAACGAGTCAAAAGTAGTTGATGGGATAATGAACGTCCTTAACTTCTTTGGGAAATATATATTCTTTTCAGTGCGTAGCCAGTCCAACTTACCAATCATCGCTAAACGGCCATTCTTCAGTTCCTTCAGCTTCATCTCATTAACCTCCTTCTCGCTCTTGCCATTCAGCATTTTTGCTCCATACAAAGGGTTGGAGAAGCGTCCCACCTCCCTTTTGGAATCCACATGCATATCCGTCATGCTTATCTTGCCATCGTGGTTGAACCACTCTAGTAGTCCCAGACCGAAAAAAATCTGTTACGCAAACCATGGAAAGCAAAAATAAATGCAAAATATATCCGTTTCAGCAACGAAAAAGTCAAATCCATGCACAGTAACAGTTACTTTAAACGAACACCTGACATGTTTCAGTAAATTTTGCCATATACTTTAGTGTCGAAGCTATTCCCTTCACCTGAAACATTGGCCCCGAGCCGACGGAAAACACTGCATCGATGGGATTGGCATTGTCATACACACCATCCGGACCAGGCAAGTGGATACCTTGAGACTGCAGAACAGGCAAAAATACGTACCACCGGGCCGGTATTACAAAGAAAAAAATTCCAAATTCAGCAGCACCAATACAGCCATATGTTTATATGGTTATTGTACCATAGTACAACAAGTAAAACTTATCTGAAAACTTTGTTGAGAAATCTGCAGCATTATACTGTAAAACTCTTCGAGGTAAATAGTAACATATATATGTACGACAATTACCTGCACTAACCAACCAACTACGGCAAGCATTGCAACTCGTCCGTGTTTGAGCTCCGATTCTCTCATCCACTTAGGATCAAAATACTCACAGAATCCAAAAGGATCAAACTCGTTATTGCCCTAGTAAATTTACGAAGTTTCACGGAAATGATTCTATTATTGTAGCATTATATGAATAATGCTATAATTCATATTATAGCATAGGGTACCGAGAAGAAATGTTTTTCAAGGGGCAAGAAACAAGCGGATAATAGTGCTCACAATCATTCCGTCCAAATTTTTGGGCTTTTTAAGAAACGGAACACTGGCTGAGAATCCCTCTCTTGACATCGAAAGCTTTGACCCTGTTGCTGCATGGCGCAATGGCATGGTAAAAGCCAGAGCTGAACACAAAGAGGATAAAATCAACAAGACCAAATACATGATTGTCGTCGACTTGACTGAACTAAATTAAACCGCACTGCTCAAGTTCCACGTAGCAGAGAAATAAAATATGTCATCAGTCATAAACTTATCAAATTTACTAATTTTACTTTTTCCAAATCTGGAGAAAAAATCTGGAGAAGTGTTTTCGTCACGAAACTGGGACAAAATCTTTTGTGTTCAACTTGGATGAAAACGACACACTGGTGGCACCCGTCAGTAAATTTACAGCAAATTATTCTGCCGTGTTAAACGGGTTTTAAACGATAAGTATGCTGTTCATACAGTTTTTATCCTTTCCATTCTCCGAAGTGCATTTGCTTAAAATTTCTAATTTAGACCGTATTTAAATAATGTCAAATGTTCCAGAACCCCATCATTCGTGTCTCCATATAAATGCGGAGATTTCCCTGCAATCCTGGACAATAGCAGAGCATAGTGTCGCACTCGCACTCGCACTCGCACCTGTGTCGCAATAGGATCGGGTTCTATATATTTGAAAAAGGCCTGAAAACACATAGAACCCGATGTTGGCTAGAACCCGATGTTGGCTAGAACCTGAAAACACATAGATATAAATTAACACTTGCCAATATCTGTATCACTGACTCCTGCTGGGATTGGTTTTTGAAGCGGAAGATGTACTGTAACTGGCAGAATAACTGTCCGACAGAGTCCGGAAACGAAAACCGTTTTTTCAGTGACTGTTCATTCCTTTTTACGAGTTCGCGGCGAACTTGAAGTCATTACTAACGTAGTACCAAACTCAGCAGTGACTATCCGGTACTCTGTCGTAGATATAAATTTACCCGCAGGTACCAAATTTACAGCACAATGATGACCGCTATCACGCTATAATTACTCAGTATTTATAGCGTGATAGCAGTCATCAGGCTGATCGATACTGAGTATAATTAAAACATCATGTGCCAAGTAATTCACCATTCTTTTTTTTGGAAATTGTTATGCAGCGTGTTATCACGCTTAAGAGTCCTAAGCTTCAACACCCTGCAGCCTCATATTGATAATCTCAGCATGTCCCGGAGAGAATCTTTCGTATTGGAGATGTCTTCGCATAATATTCCATCCTCAACAGCCGCTACGACATCAGCGACGACTAATATTGTCAAGAAAGGGAAAAAGCGAATCATTGAAACTTTGTGAAAAGAAATCAACGATGAAGGGGCAAATCACCCAATCAATTTGTTCCTCAGATCACGAGAGCGCCCATTTCTTGGTGAACAATCAATTGACTTCTACAATGCTAAACGAACTACTAGAAGAGTGTCCCAAGACTAGTAGTCTTGGGAGACTCTCAATACTTGTAGAATATAATAAAAAATCTGAAACGGGCTTTATTATGGGTCTACCTGCCCCTGAAATACTTGGAGGTGTTCTTAGCGATGCTCACGCTAAGGCAATAGTAGCATCTATGGACAACCGCAGCGGGGGCGTGTCTGTCAACGAGTTTGTGCGTTTAGTCACAGAAAATGGCTTGTTTGTCACTACCTGGGCCTATACCACTTGTTTGGAATGGCCTATACCACTTGTTTGGAATGATTTGGCAGTTTATAAGATTCAGATTGCTCAAGCTGCATCCTGTGGCGGTGCAGCAATCACCATACACCCAGCATTATGTGATGATCTTCAAGAATTCGTTAGTTATTGTGCAGAATTAAAGATAGAGCCTGTCGGTATGGCCCGCACTTTGGATGAAGCAAACAGCCTTCTCTCCGTTGGTGTCCGCTTTCTCTGTCTGCACGACCAGGAAGAGACTGCATTGCTGGAACTACGCCAGCAGCTGCCTTCTCCACATCTGAACCCGCACATCAAAGTTGCCGCGAAGCTGCTGCCCGGGGGCGACTTTCCCACGAATTCAGAGATCGATGCCAGCTGGCTGCTTCGCGATAATGGCTTTCATGCCGTGTGGCCGTCCCCCGAGGCGGTCTACGCGACAGGCACGAGCGACATCTACTCCACAGTCTCAGCCATGCGAGCCAAAGCGAGTCGCAGGTTCATCTCACCCCGGCAGTTCCTGGTGGAAAGGAAGAAGGAGGGAGCCAAGGAGTACCTGGGAGACATTCTTTACTAAACATACTGCTGGTGCCATATATAAGAAGATCAATGATCCCATATATGCATTGCCCACATAAAACATGCTTATGCAGTCTGTCTCGGTCTTTCTCCATCTGCTTTTAATGATGTATCAAACCATTCTGAGATAGATATTACAATGCTTAATGATCGAATTTACCACACTTGTGCAGCACATGGGCGCAACGACATGTATCTTCGAGTAGTAAAACCAGAGTATTATTTCAAATTTAAAATTGACCACATTTCATTTCAACAATACTCTTTCTATCAAATGAGTCGGACAAAGGTGAACGCAGCAGCAGCCAATGAAAGATGGATGTCCAAGTTCAAAGAACATACCAAACGGGTACAGTAAAGCGGTCTTCAGTTACGGCGATAAGGATTTCTAGATCTTGCAGGGTAGGAGTATTATAGGTCCTACACCCCTTTGTTAAACACCGCAGCATCGGCAGGGTCTCTGTATGTAGCCAGTATCCAGTCCCAGTACCTGCAGCGATCGAACGATAAGTTATACAAAAAAGAAAGCGAGAAAAATGAAGGGATCGGCGGAACGTGGAGAACCCTGTGAAAACTACCTACTGAAAAATTGATCTCAGCTTATAAGAGAGGATAGTTTGGCTCACAAACTGAGCCTGAAATACCGTGTGAGAATTTCCTGTGATCCACTTACATGAACAAGTGTCCGAAGTTGTAGTTAAAGAGCTTATGGTGGACATGATGATCTGCAGCAGTACCAAAACCGAGTTGGCGGAATAGCTGGTCCCACGGATGCACATACTCTGAATGAATTAATGTCAACCAGTTCGCATAGAGCGACCCAAAAGCCATGTACGACCAGACATTGGCATTAACAAACCGGGCTGTGAGCGCCAATGGGACCAATATCATGAAGAATGTGTCCGCCACAGATCCATTAAAAGCATCAAACATTTTTGGGTTGGTAAACCGGTGGTGCGGTTTGTGGGACATGCGATAAAACCTCTTATCAACGTTATGCTCTAACATATGCATCCCACATTGAATGGCATCTTGAATGAGAAGCTGTGCAGCAACGTGGTACCAGTTTATACCGCCCGAGAAAGAATAATAACTTGCTGGCATGAGACCAAACATCCAGGTAAATATTAAATAACCACCTAACATAATGAAGCCTTCTGGTTGAGCCAAGTGAACCACCATCCCTTCAACCAAATCATATGGAGGGGCGCCAACTTTTTGAATAGCATGCAATTTTCCGAACATTCCTTTTTTCCACGCACTGAAGTATATTAGCACAAATATTTGACCTATTATTACCGCCAATATTCCCAAGGAAAGTCCAAGGGGAGATGGCCACATTCCTTTCGAGCTATACCAAAAATTGTTTGGCTCGGAATTGTACCATTCACTCGGAAAAATACTGACATACATGTTATTCGCCGTCAGCAGAAGTGGTAGGGATACGATTGCTGGCCATAAGAGGACTGGCCAAATAGTCGACATGATGTACTTTGCAAATAGCTAGCGATGAAATCGAAGGATAAAGTATATGGCAGCTATCTTTTGGGGGGTATTTAACTTGAATAAAATATGATATCGTAGATTTACCCGACAAGGAATTTACCGAGCGTAAAACCTCGGGCTTCGCCAGCTCATCCCATATGCCTTCCAGCACTGCTTTCGTTCTTTCCGGCTGGCGAAAAATCGAACCAATGATAAACTCTGATGCTGGGATGGCCTTTAATAACGTTTTCAAAACGTTTACACAAAAACGTTTTTGTTTCATGAGAAACCCAACGTCGACAGCCGGAAAATGATAAAACAATATTCCCTTCATGAACCCAGCAGGAACGACCAAAAGCAATAGCTTCCCCGTTGATTCAACTCGTATCGTACATACGACGTACTGAGTAGTAAGAATGAGCAGGGCCTTACTATAACACAAGTGCTCCAACTGCGACACTTTTAAAAGAGATGAGCTAGCTTTCTCCTGGTTGTACATGCCAAGTTACAGTGTAACTTACTTCGAAGTACTGAGTATGCCAATCAGATCGAGGAATTTGAAGTTTTAATTAATTATACTTCGAAGTAGTGCAGTCTGTACTAAGTTCTGTTATGAGCAAGACCAGAATAGTAAACGTATTTTGTAGTGATGCAACATAATACAACTAAGCGTAGGATGGAAGCTATTAACGTCGCCCCAGCATCAAGTGGCGATTCTAATCCCATATTATCACCTTTGCATCGACTGGAAGACAGTATCGATTTAGGTAGCTTTAGTTCAAAAAAAGACTTCTTAAACCCAAGCAATGTTTTTCTTGTTATTTCAGTCATGGTGTGGTACGGTAGTGCGATTATTACTATCACGTCAACCAAGGAAGTGATGAACCACTTCCAGTTCCCCTTTCTACTATGCACGAGCCAGTTCCTTTGTGCAAGTATATCGTCGTATATGTACTTAAAATACAAGGGTGACCTTAAAGCGGTACATTCATCGATAAGTAATTTGGTCTTTTCCATATCGGGGAGTTACACTTTTGGTTTTGTGCTGACAAACGCTGCCTTCAGCAGAGGTAAGCGAGAACCGTCGGCGAATTTGTTGGAAACATGTGTGACTGGGTGAAAAACTATTTTGGGCTGGTTCCTAATTTTAAATTATTTTGTTGCGGACTTTCAGTTACTGCTGCTTTTGTAGAGACCGTTAAGGCCGCAGAGCCTTTGTCGACGGTTCTGATTGGGCGATTCTACTTGAAAGACTCGAGTTCTGCCGTCACTTACATGACTCTGCTACCTATATGCTCTGGTGTGGCCCTTTCATGCTATTCTAGCACAAATTTTGACGCACTGGGCCTTCTTTCAGCTCTGGGCTCCAATGTTTGCTTTTCTGGCCGGGCGGTATTTGCGAAGGTTTTGAATCTGGGCCACCCAGGCATGCTGGATGAGACCAACTTATTCTTCGCAATTTCTCTTCGGGGTTTACTGTTTCTCATTCCGATCACCCTGCTGCTGGAGGGCAGAGGTCTCATCTCCTTCTTTTTCGAGAGGACTCAAAACAACGCGCTGTCTAATGCTGGAAGTGATAGTTCAATCAGGGTCAGTGGTGGCGAGCAGCTTGCAGAGCAGAGCCTGATATCTCTTGGCCTGCTGCTTACTCTCAATGGCGTTATGTTTGCCTGTTACAATCTAGCGTCGTACATCGTGCTCAAGCGCACTGACTTGGTCACACATTCGGTATTAAACGTTTTTCGCCGCGTCTTCATAATTGTGGCCACGTCGCTGTACTTCCGTGTCAGCGTGGGCGCTCTTAGCATGCTGGGGATCGCTCTGGCTGTCACGGGGGTGCTGATGTTCGGCCTATCAAGGGCGGCTGACAGTCGAAAGCAACTACTGTAAATAATGCATAATATCCGATTTCAGATTTACTCGCATGTGCTGGTATGATAGTACAACTTTTACTTTTACCATTTGTAGGGCCACTTCTCACTTCCACATTCTTGATAGTTTTTCTTATCCCCGGAACTGCGTTACGAAGCCTGGCTAGCGTTACCAGGGACAGCGAGACAAGCAACTCCTAGAGTTCCTCGTGGGCAGCAAGACGGCTCTATGCTGAGCATAGAGGACGTGACCCCCTCCCGGTGGTGGAGGTTAGGGTTAGGCGTCTTTGGCTAGGGTTAAGGCAGTGGAGTTCATTACCACTGCTAGGGTTAATAGTGACAGCAGGTCTACCCATTCATAGCACGAGAGATTCTAAAAAGAGAGAGAAAGTACCGGGAAAGTTGTAAGAGAATGGTAATAAGGGCATTTGCCCGATCGGGATCTTGGGGTGCAGTTGCGCTTGTAACTTACAGAAAAAGCAGCGTGCATGTTGCATATTATTCTGTAGGGATGTGGTAAATTTACAAGGCACATGGAAAAAATTGTCCCAGCAGGTAGGTCTCTCAGTCTCCAATTTACTCGTATCGTAAAAAAAAAATAAACTTAAAAATCAGTCTTTTTGAATACTGTACTAATTTTGGTCTCTGCCACTGAGTTTCGGACTTGCATACTGATATTTGTCGCTGAGCATTGGGGCTTTTCATCATATTTTGTCAACATGAGTAAAGCTCACGTAGACAGCGCAATCAAAACCGCTGTTTTGAGGAAATTGCGCTCTCAGGCTGATAACAAAGTATGCTTCGATTGTCCAGCTCGAAACCCTTCTTGGGCTTCCGCAACTTATGGAATATTTATTTGTTTAGATTGCAGTGCAGTGCATCGACGACTCGGAGTTCATGTGACTTTTGTCAGGTGATAATGTGCGAATTAATGAGGCCACTACTAGGCGTTAATTTTGCTTACCTTACTCACAATATGATTTAAATGTTTGTTGTTAACCCGTGATTTGTAAAACCTCTACCCGATGTTAGATCTTGTGACCTTGATGAGTGGACTGCTGAGCAGCTGGAAGTGATGAAGGTCGGTGGGAATGCGAACGCGCGGAACTTCTTCAAAGCCCATGGAGTCAGTGACTCCCAAATGCAGGTATATTTACGAGATATGTTACTGGCTTTTTATTCAATAATGCGGGGGCTTCTATTAACGAAACTTTACAACGGTTTATGCTAATGGCTTGATTTAAAGTCTGAAAGAAGTATAAGACGAAGGCCGCGACGGAGTATCGTAAGCACCTGAGCAAGCTCCTTAATGAGGACTCAGTGCATCATCAGCAGCTGGGGGCGCCAAGCGGGTCTTCAGATGCTGGTGACGCGGACATGAACTTAGACCGACTTATGATCTCCGTTAACAAGGACAAGGAGAAAGGCGGACCGGCGGAGCTACAGGCCCCACAGACCGTCTTCCGTGCAGCCGAACAAGGGTCTTCCTCCGTACCTCCGCCCCCTGCCGCTGCAGCGTCCCCCGCCACCCCCACCCCCATCGGTATGCTCAGTGTTAAGTCTGTGACCTCCGATGCAGCTGCTGCTGTGGGTGGAACAGTTACTGCAGGAGACGGCACAGGCGGATCAACCGCGGATCAAGTGGGTGCCACGGCGAATGCAAATGCGATGAAGCTACTCGGGAAGAAGGGCCCCGCCAAGGCGAAGAAGGGGGGCGGGCTCGGCGCGCGCAAGATCGTCTCTCAGGCGGGCGGTGCAGCAGACGTGCGCATTGACTCCTTCGAGGCGGTGGAGCGTCGCACGCAGCAGGCGCAACAAGAGGCAGACGACCGCTCTCTGGCGGCGCAGTTGCAGAGCCAGGAGTCCGCTGCCGCGGGGCTGTCGTCTGGGCGTGTGGCTGAAGCAGGAAAGTCGCTCTACCGCTCCACAGAGAGTCCGAAGCGTGGAGGGCCCGCCTCCGCCTCTTCATCTTCTGTATATAGGACTGGGGGCTTTGCCAGTGGCCCGGGTTCGGGCTACTATGCGAATTCCGCGAGTGTGGGTGGGAAAGGCTCAGGTGGGCTGGAGAACACTTTCGCACGTGACAAGTATGGCACACAAAAGGGCATTTCTTCGGACCAGTTCTTCGGGCGCGACGAAGAGGACGCAAGCAGGGCGCGTGCTCGGCTGCAGCAGCTCAGTGGCTCCAGCGCCATTTCCTCGGACATGCTCAGCTCCAGCGCAGACCCATACGTGGGCCAGGACGCAGCGTCAGACCAACTCAATAGGCTGAAGGAGTCTGTTGCTGGGTTTTTCGACGATGTACAGCGCCGGTGAAAGCGTCACCCCTGTCGCACTACAATACTCTGTTAACAGTAAGATTGCCTCACTATGCACATCAAAGTGCACCTATGTCTTGGGAAGTGGGGGAAGGTAGCGGCCGTGCCGTGTTATCTATGCACAGCAAAGTGCACCTATGTCTTTGGAAGTGGGAGAAGGTAGCGGCCGTGCCGTGTTATCTGTTTGGGCGAGCTCAACTCAGCACATCCCGGTGCTGAAGGAGGATTGAGGCGAGGGCAGGAGGTACTGTGGTAAATGTATAGATGCAGCCCTCAATCGAGAAGCTGTATTATCTTACAGTTGGTAGACCTTAACGAATTAAACTAAGGGCATCTCGTCCAGTTTTATCTCTTCTTTTATTGTCTATTTGGATGTGCGCCTTAGCTCTATCGTGATTCATGCTACTGCCTTACTTCTTCGAAGCAATAAATCAGGCACCCTCTGGGGTTATGTATGTCCAAACTGCCTGCTTAGCTTTCAATGCAAGGTGCTGCATCGCATTATAAAATCATGTGCTAGCAGATGGTGCTTTTTTGCTGCTGGAGTTCGGCCGGCTTACCCCGCCTGCCCCTGCCCCTCCACCTACCCCTCCGCCTGCCCCTACCCCTCCGCCTGCCCCTGCCCCTGCTCCTCCACCTGCTCCTGCCCCAACCCCAACAGCGCTACCTGCAAGACCGCTACCTGGGCGGTTCCTATGGCTAGAGGAAGGGCGTCGATTCTTAGCGCGTGCACTGCCAGGTTTGGCTCCTTTCACATGCTGGCGCCCGGACTTGTGCTGCCCCTGCCCCTCCTCGTCCGCAGAGCCTGCCACGCCACTTTGCTTACCCTCGGCAGCAGAGTCAGCGGCGGCTCCTCCATCCGCCTGCGCCCCTGCTGCCGCTGCTGCGTCGGCCTGCTGCTGGGCGAGAAGATGCTTCTTCTCCACCGCCGCCACGAACTCCACTCCGCCCACGCGCTGCACGCGATCGCGCTCCTTCAGCTGCCGCAGAAACATCTCTGCGTTGGGCCACAGATCCTTCGGCGGGAAGTGCAGCAGTTCCAAAAGTGGGCTGTAACAACAATATAACATTGGATATGCAGAAGGATTTCATACAACTGTTATAAGTCAGTCGGTCTCTGTGTGGAAATGATAAAAATAAAGTCAGTCAGTGCGAGGAGCAACAGCAGGGCACCAGGTGTGACACCATCTGTCAGCCAGTTCGAGATGGGGGGATAGTACTGCACTGATGGGCTACTGTTTGCATTCTGCTATCGTAAGTTGGCTATACTCTCCTCGCTTGAAGCCACCAGTCAGTCGATCATTCGATCCTTTGCAGATAGAAATATAGCCAAACCAACCAACAGAAAGATAGATAGACCGACCGACTGGCCCACCTGCAGCTAGCAACTGCTGCAGCTCATTGACGAACGTACCTTCTGGGGAATATATCTCTGCGTATAAGGATGGCCACGAAGGTGTCTACTTCGATGTCTTGCGCGCGGAATGTCTTCTTGCGGTACGGGCGCGCCCATTGAGACAGCGTCGTACGCATGTTCACCCAGTACGTGCGGTTTGTGCCCATGTTCTTGTGTGCCAGTGTCTGCGTGCCGTGGTGGTGCTGGTTGTAATGCGACCCGTCATCTTTGAACGGGCTCCACATTAGCTCCAGGCTGCGCAGCACCTGCTCGTGCGCGATGCTCAACGCTTCCTCAAACATAGAATCCGTCTAGCAGTTTCATCATCATCATCATCATCATCATCAACATAATTAAGATAAGGTCAATTGCACGTAAATTTTAACAGATATTGCAGCGGGCGAACATTAGCATAAAAATATTAGAGAGCCTCAACATCATGACACAATGCTACATTCATAAAACCACACCCACCCTTAGTTTGAAAGACATCTCACCTCCCGAGTAGTAATAGTCGGAACAATGGTTTTAAGGCACTCAGCGAAACTTCTACGATTCATTAGTTCCACGACAGGTTCTTTGTTGACGTTACCGGCAGGCATGCTTGTGTTAGCGTCCCCGCCCCCACCGCCCCCACCGCCGCCTGCCAAGTCACTCTCCTTCGCGTCGCCCTTCTGGAAGAGACGCAGCGGCCTGCGGATGCAGTCACTGGCCGATGCTTTGTGCATTTCCGCTAGAATAGTGTCAGTGCCCTCAACGCCGTCATCGCTGGCAAAGGTTGCCTCTTGCAGCACACGATGCACCGTGCAGAACTCGTGGAAGAGGAAGCGAGAGTGCTCCTCCCAGTTCGAGCGCACAGTATGCCACGGCTCGACAAGGCAGTCTATCAGATTGTCCACGTCCTACACCCCCCAGCCCAACAGCCACGTCCGAAAAAAAGCAATAGCAGCAATACTCGCAATGTCAATAATCATGCGATAAACACACCAGTCCAGAAGTTAAACAGTTTAGAAGCTTAAATCATACATTATGAGTGGTTTCATCTCATCACTCCTACCATCGGGAGCAAGGGCATAACACATACATACATACATACATACATACATACATACATGCATGCATGCATGCATGCATACACACATACATGCATGTATATATAGTACATACATATTTATACATACTACATACGCACTGCACCATCGAAATGAACCAATATATATACTCACATACATGCATGCATACATGCATACATACATGCTTTCATACATACAGGTTCGGGGCGATGGTGCATGTTGTTCGTCGCGACCTCGACGCAGTGGTCTTACGACATATATGTAGAGAGAGAGTTAAGTGAGTCTGCCCTTGTTCTCTATATACTTAACTCGCACAGAGAGGCTACTTACCACATAGCGGGACCCTTTGTCCGTTTGGATCATGCTGCGCACTTTCATGACATAGTCTTCTCCGCCGTCTGGCAGCCACTTGCCGAAGATCCGCTGCACCGTGTGCACCGCAGCCAGCCGCAACACATCCGGCCGTAGGAGCGCGCTAGACTTGCCCACCTGTCGCTTCGCCAAGTGCTTGTAGAACTCCGGGATCAGTTCCCCCTGCTGCAGCAAGTGGCGCAGCACGTCCAACACGAAGTCTGTGTCACGTGTGTCCATGGGCGGCGCCTCCTCCTTGGAAGTGAGGCCTAGCTGGCTGGCGAACAGGGAGATGCGAGGCTGGCGCCGCACGTGGGCCTCGCATGCTTTGGTCAGCTGCGCCACACACACGTCGGCTGCCGCTCGCAGGCCGGTGGTGCGCAGGAAGTACTCGTACACATGGTCAGTGAGGGAGGGCTTTTGGAAGCCCTTAGCCTGTGCTTCATCGTCCATTTGAATCTTGTCTAGATAGATTTCCATGATGGTGGTGCAGGTCCAGGCCACTGGCGGCACCCGCAGCATCTTCGGGAAACTGCCCATACGGCGCCGCAGTTGGTAGGGCTGCTCCGAACCGGGTACGAATATCTTGAGCGGAGCAAGTGGTGCCACGCCCAACTGCGCGAGGTCTTCTTCGGACTCTTCGGGCGGCTCTTCGTCTACCACGCCGAACTCGTCCTTCTCGTCCACCTGCACGCCCAAGTCTACACTGCCGCGCTCCTCCGATAAATATACGCCACCATCCGCGAATAGGGAGTCCACAGCCCCAGACACAGCCGCTTGCTTATCGCGCTGTCTGTGCGGCGAGTGAATAGACACAGATGCAGCATTATGAGCATGCGCAGTCATTCCTCGCACGGCAGAAGTGCCAGCACCCACAGGCATGGGCGATGGCATTGGGCTACTACTGCGTGTGCCATCAGCATCTTGCTGCCCCTCCTCTGGCGGGAAGAAGTGATCCTTGTGTTTCTCAATTAGCTTTGTCAGGCCCTGCATCAGAAGACGCTGTCGGTTCTCTTCTTTCAGAACATTTGCCAATATTTCATTGAGCTCGATATCGAGTCTATTCAGAGTTTTAAGTTGCATATGGCCAGCATCGACGCTGTCTTTACGCCGCGCACCAATACCAAATTGCTCCCTACTAAGTATCTCTTCCGCAGTTTGCTGCTGGCTCTTCTGTTTGCCCGCCTTGCCCCCCTGGTCTCCACCCTTCTTATGGCTATCCGCAAGTCCGAACTCGTCTTCATCCATAACATCCCACACTGGATCATTTAACTCGCTCGATTTTATATACACATTGATGATGTGTCGCATTTTCTGGTTTTCATTCTCTATGCTATATTTGGATAGCTTCATCGACTCGAGCTCTATGTAGAAATGGGTACCAATAAAATAATTCATAGCATTAAAATTCTATTACTAGAAGGGCAACAAGAATAATTATAATGAAAATGATATTGTAGGAGGGACCAATGATATGTTTTTCGAATGATACCTGATTCAAGAGTACGAATTCGAGCCCGTAGCGACGTCCTCTCTCTAAAAAGAGTTTAAAAAGAAGAAGACAAGATATTAACCTGAGTAAGTTTTGCATTAGAGAGTAGAAGAACTGATGGGGCCTTCGCTTACAGGTCAGATTCTTCTTTGGCAATTTTGTGAGCCGCTTCTTCCCGTTGCCGTTCACTCAACAGACTCTGGGCCTGGGTCTGCAAATGTGAAGTATGTTTGACGTAACGATGGTAGCTTTTGATCATGTAATCAAGGAGCTTTAAAACTCCAGCCCACAGTTTAGCATACATTTTGGTAACTGGCTCTGAAAATATACTGGTTTGACGTAGCAGCTCACGAAACACAGCGTCATAGCGCTGAAGAGAATTGACCAAATCTTCTGTCGTAGGTGTCTTCTTCGCAGGTAAGCTTCCTTCTGTCAACTGGATAAGTTGCTCGATCCATGTATTTAAATGGGGAAGATTAGCGCTATGACTGTGGTAGACGATTTTAGGATCGTACTCATGCGATACTGTTTTTGAAAGTGCACTCATGATTGACACAAGATTGGAAAGCTGAAACTACAAGCAGTCGAGGAATGATCAACCAGGAACAACTGCACAATGAGTGTATATGTGGGCGATGTTGGTTGAATCGGAAAAGAGCTCGTAAATATTTAGCAAGGTAACACAGTTTCTTTGCGATCAACAGGATATCAGCTGATAATGCAGTCGTAGAAATTTACAGTGACTCCAGGGACTGCTCATCAGACGAATAGTTGGGTATCGACTTAAGTTACAGTAACTTACTCTGAAGTCGACTCGCGAATAAAAATTTTTACGGCCGTTTCGCCATCTGATACAATGTTGTCGTCTCGTCATCGCTGATTTTGAATACTTTTTTTACCTGTATGATAAACTTTTAAGTTATATCCTATAACTCCTAACTATCCTAGAACTCTATCATGATCGATTTCTTTAACGGACAGACCAAATTTCACACTATATTCTACATCGGGCGCACAATTTAATATTAAAACTGCGCGATATTTCTTCAAATCCATATACATGATCTATCGACGAAACGATGCTAACAAAAATTATAGAGAGGAGGAGGCATGTAATCACGCACTGGCAGTACAGGCTGCGATACTGTCCATTGGTAGCACCACAACCTGTAGGTCCTCCGCCAGCTGCACCACTACCTGCTGCACCTCATCGTGTCGTTCCAGAAGGTGTGCGGTTTCTCCCGCATGCTCGCCAACCAGCACTCGACACAGCCCCCCTCGCGCTGGCAGCACGGTCTCCAAGTGGCGCTCCTGCACTCGCTCCAGCACGCACGTCTGATGCTGCTTCAGTGCGCCACCCCTACCCCCGCCCATAAGCCCACTGCTGTTGGCCCCCTCATCCATGCGCACTGTGGCCATGCCCCGCTCCGGCACATCCACCACCACACCCTTCTGCAGGTAGTACTTGCTGTTACTGCTGGCACTACTACCACGGCTGCTACCGCCCGTGGAGCTGTCTTGGCCTGCACGCTTGGATATGACCTTTACACGGATCCCTTCACGCAGCCAGCTCTGCCGCGGCGCCGACTGAGTCCCAGATGCATTCGTGCCTCCTCTCTGAGTGCTGCAACTGCTTTTAGTCATAGTAGTGCCTTGACAACCATCCACGCCAGCCTTGTCCTGGCTCCGAGCAGAAGTTCCTGAATCAGATCTCGAATGCGCAGAATTCTGTTGCATCCGAGTAGCAGCATCTCGCTCGGAATCGGGAGAGATGCCCCCCAGGAACTGCTGGGCTGCAGCATGCTGGCCCCCCCGGGCCAGTAAGTCATCTGCAGTGATCGGCGCGCCCTCGTAGGGGCGTCGCTGCAAGTCTTCCGCATCCACCAGCACAGCCTCACGTCGCCCCACCTCTACCAGTCGCCCATCCCCAGTCTCTAGTTTGACTCTAACACACAGTGAAAGAAAGTATTCAGGGGAGAGCTAATTAACACTGTCGTTAGGTATTCGCCTCACTAATTGAAGCACGAGCACTACTGGTAGAAAGTAGCTCGGCAGAGTGCACATGGGTGCACCCCCATCCAAACCTTTTAATATGCTTTCCCCAGCACTGAATATGTCTTACCTAATCTTATCCAGCCCGGGCACACCGCGCACTGCTACTACCAACGCTCTCTTCCCGGCGAGGTCGGTGGGAGCACGCAACCACACGACGTCCCCCTCCACTAGTTGCTGCGCCTGTAGTCGCTGCTCTGCACGATGCTGCCATTGCCGCTGACTCTCTTCTCGACGCACCTGCCGCATATCCTTGTCACCACTTTTTCCAGGCCCCCCTTTATGCTTGTTACTCTTCGTATCTTCCGGAGGCTTTGGCAGCGCCCCAAGCCCAAGTCGATTCTCACGCGGTGCTATTTTGTATTCTTTCTCTTCTCGCTGTCCAGACCAGCCCATGCCTCGAAGCAAAGCAGCGCCGAACTGCTCAACTGGAACAGCATCGTAGGCATCTGAGCGAATGTTCATATCTTCAGCTCTAAGTTCCATGTCCATTTTGAAGCGCTTGTCACCATCGGTTTCAAGCAGTAACTCGGGAGCAACATTCTGGAGCAGTAAAGGCGCCCTCTTGCCTGATCTTGCCGCATGGCTTTTGGACGAATCGGTGCCAGCCACAATCGATGATCCAATAACCAACCCTTGGTCAACTGTGTCGTCTTCACCATTCCTTTTTACTTCTTTGATAAGCTCTAATGCAGCTTGGTGGTCGAGCTCTGATCCCGCTACAACCGGCTCTCTATTCGAGGAAACAGTTGGCTTAAGGGGAATAACAAGAGGGGCATCCTTATCAGGAAAGGTGCTTGCTATCTTGGAGTCCTCTATAGCCGTGATCTCTTCGATCTGCTCTTTATGGTCTGGGGCGATGTTGACGATGCGTTGCCTTTTCGACGACCCTTTCATCTGGAAGCCGAGACGCTTCCCTGATGGCTCTGTATAGTTGGACATAATAATGTCTTTCACCATATAAAAGATATGCCCGATACTAAGGTAATTTACTGAAGTTGTAAAAGGATCGCGCCTTACTTCCACTTCAAACTGTGACTGAGGCTCAAAAAGTCACACGAAAATCAAAACCTGGAAAACCGATGCAGTCTTTGGAGAGATGTCCAGAAGGTTCAAAGAATCGGCACCCCACTTTCCAGCTTGGCCAGTATTGCTGAGCGTATCAAACATGATGCTCCGTTTGATACGAGTAAATTACGCTGAGCAATGCTGGACAAGCTCGAATTCTACAGTAACTTAACTTCCAGTAGCTGCTCCCTGGGCTCCACGTTGAACTTTAAGTAAAATTTACCTGTATCGCGGTAATTTTTACCGGTACGTACAGTTTATGAGCGCCAGAAAGAGCGCACGGCGTAGCAGTGAACTTGAAGCCCCAGTCGTTGTTGGAGCCATCACTGTGGAAGTGCACTATGAAGCGACCAGCGGGGACAATCAAGGAGGGCGTGGTTCCCACTCCGAGAAAGTGCTTGCTGGAGCTACCGCGCCCACCGTGGTACTTCTCCTCACCCCAGCACTCGCTCAACATGTCATCCTTGAAGAACTTGACGTAGTCGTAGGTAAGCTCCGTGGATGACCGCTCGTCGAAGGTGATGCGGTAAGCCTGTGCGCCAGGCATCTCAACGATCTTGTAGGAGTCGTTATTATCAGCATACGGGTGCACACTCTCCACGTGTCCATCAGTCACCACCGCGGTGTCAGTAGGAAGCACGACAAACTGCAGGTCGTAGGAGTTCTCAGCACCCCAGCGATACTTCTTGCTGTCACCGCCTCCCTTCTCCCAACGAACCATCACCGTCTGCCTGCACACTGGTGACTGTGCCGCGAGAGCCTGCTCCCACGTCTTGGTCGCCATACTTCCAGTCGGGCCCGCGCACCACCTTCGCCCCAACTACCATCTCCACCAGTGCAGGGTTCCAGAAATTGGCCGAGCCGTTGACGCGAATACGATAGTCACCGTCCTTATCCACGCTCTCGAATATGCCCTCTTTCCCCAGGTTGTGCCACGACCACGTCAAGCGTACGCACTTGTCAACGGTTTCGTCCATTCCGATACTCCGACATTCCGACATTCCGGGTTCCGAATTCCGAATTCTGTTCCACGAGGACGATGCCACGTGGAATCCATTCAGTCATTTCTGTTGTCTTGTTGCTGTGCATGCTATTCTAGAAGTCATACTTACAATAGCTTCGTTCTTTATTAATAATATTAATAAAGCATCACCATCATTCATTCAAGCTTGACCCTTGGTCAGGGTACAATATCGATATTTTACTCCTCGACTGGAAAATTTTCAGTCACCATGGGAAAAACAACGAAACACAACAAGCATTCTAAGGATAAGGGTCGTTCCCACGGGGATGGACAAAATGCTCCATCACCGTCTGGAATAGATCCGATAGAATCCTCCAGGGATAATTTTCCCTCACCTCCCGGCTCCGGTGATGGACAAAATGCTTCATCCCTGGATCCATTCGCCGCGATCAGCGCGATTTCTGCTCCTTATGCCGCACTCCTCCAGAGAGAGTTTCCAGGAACCTGGAAGGCATTAGAGGGGGTTAATTCGGGAAATACTTATACAACCGCATCACTGGTTGAAGCTATGCATGCCCAAGCATTAGCATTTCTGCAGCTACGTGATGACGATCAAACCTTCATCATCCAAGCAGTGGCGGATGAAACGAACCACTCTGACGACGACCTGTCGGATTCAGATGTTATCTTCGCACCGTTTCATCCTCAATACCCATTATGTCTCATCATTACCTTGATGCAGGCATTGATTGAAGAGGAGGTTGACGGCGATAACATCCTCAGCCAATTTGGCTTAACCAGACATGCGACGGCAAAGTACGCCAGCGCATCGTCAACTCAATCTTTAACGACTGACGAGCTTCGCCGTCAACTCGAACAAGTCCGTCAACAACTAGAAACCTCAAAGGCTCTAAAAAAGCAGCTGCTGACGGTCAATAAACAAGCCCAGAGATTGACGGGCCAACCCTACAACGCGTTAATCTCGTCGAGCCGTACATCAATCTCGGCGATGACGTATCAAGAGATTACGCAACTCAATCCGGAGAACGTGCAAAAATTTATTGCACAGATCCGCCAGCACCAGCTCAACAATCTTGAGCTCACTCTCGACACTCGAAAGACTTTTGCGACGGGGCTACTTAACTTCATCAATGCCCTGTCTAAGGTCGCCTACGACACTCCCCCGTCCACAAAAGATGGAATCCCAGAGCGGGAAGCCGTCGAAGTGGTTATCGAGGGAATATGTCCTGCGGCAATGAAACCTCATGCGCACGATATCTACGTGTCCATCAAGGAGGACCTCGACGGGCGTCACATACAGACATGGGACAAGTTGATTGAACATTTATGGGAAATACAACTATCCCAAAAGACTCTATGGTTACAAAACCAGCGCTACCCTATCCCAGATGGTTCAAAATGGCAACCAGGCCAGACTCTCGGCCATCTTGGCAAGAAGCGGCCCAGGGAGGAACACTCTACCGAAAATCGAGGTGGTGGTAGAAATTCCGAGGCCGGCCAACCCAAACATCCAAAGGGTCCTAAGCCGAACAAACCTTCCAGCAACAAACCGTTGTGTGATGGTTGTGGTCGTCGGTCTAGTGCAGCTAGCAACCACACTCGGTCGACATGTAAATTTACATACCACCCTGAGTTCAACGCTCATGGTGCCTGGCCACACAAGGACAAGATCCCACCAATTAAAAACAAATTGGATGGTACACCACTGACTGTAGATATCCCTAAAGAACTGACCGACATCACGGCTGCTGCAATCATCTGACATATTGGCTGCAATAGCTTCGCAGACTTACCATCATGACTTACTCTCATGTGTTGTTAGTTGCAATGCGTGCTGCGATAATCTTGAATTAACATCGCACATACGTACACTCCTAACCACACCCACAACTACACCATACTCACATGTTCGTTGTGTAGAAGCACTTCCAGATACGGGGGCTCTCCAGCGTAATTATCTGAGCCGCGAATTTGCGGATTGGCTGATGGAATCTACCCGAGGCAAGGGCGACAGCAGCTCAAGCTGTACATGTACCTGTCGTGAATGTACTGTCATTCCCCCTGCTACCAACGCACCCAGAGTGTGCGCGGGCTTTGCCAATGATAGATCCAATAGTATGTGTGCTGTAAGCCTTGGTACTATCAAATTCAGCCTTCACTTCCTTAACGAGTTAACTAACAATGTTGAGACTATCACTGGCCTCGAAGCCGTTATTTTAAATAGCGATTTCGACTTAATATTAAGCCGTCCATTCATACGCGAAGTCGACTTGACGACAATCTGTCCGTCATTATTTAGGAATACGGAAGTACAGGCCTCAATGCTCCCAATTCCTATCGATCAAACTGATCCCTCACTAGTGACACAACCATCTGACCCAAACCGGGCGGAGGCTCTGCTCCTTCACACAATGACCCTAAGGAAACACAAATCAGAGCTTCTAACACACGAACCAGACTTTTATGACGGTATCGAGCCGGATGAGCGGGATGTATTCCCGAGGGACCTGATCAATCCCCATCTCACTCCGAACGCTACACCAGAGGAGCGCCAAGCAGAGACTGACAGATTGCTCAGTTTAATCTCCATTCACGGCAGCCCCGACCTAAAAGCTGGCATCAGACAAGTATGCACAGAATATATAGACATATTCTCTGAGTCCGTCCGCGCTACCCCGGCAGACAAAAAGCCTATGCATATACCTGTCGACACGACCAAATGGCACGTCAAAGGCAATGCTGGGCCGCCACGGCCACAACCGCCAGCTCGTGAAGGGGCGATTGAAGAACAAGTGAACGAATACAAACGCTTAGGAGCCATCAAGCCCTGCAACACACCGTATTACAGTCAACTTGTCATGGCACCGAAACCAGACGGAAAATGGCGTATGTGTATCGACTATCGCCGTCTTAACGATGCAACAGAGGTCACTCAATGGACTATCCCCAATATCAAAATGCTCATTGCACGGCTAGCTGGGCGCAATGCTCGCTACAAAGCTGTCTGTGACTTAACCTCGGGATTCCATCAAGCTCCATTGGCACAGGACTCCATGTTGTTCACAGCATTCATATGCTTCATGGGCATCTTCTGTTGGACACGGGTGGCGATGGGCCTCCGTGGGGCACCTCCATATTTCCAGCAGGCCATGGCTACCATCCTTGTCGGATTGCTCCACAAGATCTGTGAGCTCTACCTGGATGACATCCTAATCCATGGAAAAGATAAACCCACTTTTCTCCAGAACCTGCGGGAAGTGTCTGAACGCCTACGCAGGCACAACATTACGCTCAATCCGAAAAAATGCCGAATGGGCCTTGAGAAAATTGAGTACGTGGGACACAAAACCACTACCGAAGGCTGGACCTTTACTGAGGAAAAGAAGCAAGGTGTTATGGACATTCCTAAACCAACACTGCACAAGCATCTGAAATCCTGGATTGGTCTAGTCCAACACTTCCGTACACATGTACCCAACATGAGCGTCAAAATTAGACCGCTCAAAGCAATGCTTGAAAACTACAACAGATCCCGGGTGCTCCAATGGACCCCGGAAGCGGAGGCAAGCTTTCACGACATCAAATACGAGATAGCTAACTGTCCCCTGCTCTACTTCCCGGATAACACCGGACAGATCGTCGTGCAGACAGATGCATCCGACTTTGGTATCGGTGCATATGTCTTCCAACGCTGTTCACTTCCAGAGGATCGCCCCATAGCCCTAATTAGCAAAGCACTTAGCGGCGCCCAAATCAGCTGGTCTACCCCAAAGAAGGAAGCGTACGCAATCTTCTATACGCTTACCACCCTCAGCTATCTCCTACGTGATGTGTCGTTCACAATCCAAACTGACCACAAAAATCTAACCTTCCTAAATATGGATGGGTCCTCCAAGGCCAAACGCTGGAAAATGGAAATTCAAGAGTATGATTTCCATGTGGAACACATCGCAGGAGTCGACAACCACATTGCGGATACCCTCTCCCGACTTTGCTACATTGGTGAGGAGGAAGTCCTGGCGTACCGCAACGCAGTGGAATATGACTCTGAAGTCATCCCTCAAAAACAACGTGACATCATCGCAACCTGCCACAACTCGCAAGTTGGTCATGGTGGCCTCGAACGCACACTGAACAAGTTGCACGAGGCTCAGCACAACTGGGACGGTATGCGCCGACAAACTCGTCAGTTCATCAAACAGTGCCCAGTTTGCCAAAAGCTGAACCCGATTAAAATCTCTATCAAATGCCACCCGTTCACTACAGCAGCATATGAGCCCATGGCGTGTATCAAAATCGATACCATCGGCCCACTGCCTGAGGACGCGGATGGTAACAAACACATTCTGGTAATCATTGACTGCTTCACGAGATTCTTGGAACTCTATCCGCTACGCTCCACTGAGAGTACGGAGGCAGCTACCCAAATCATTAACCATGCCGGTCGATATGGCTTCCCAGATACGATCCGCTCCGACCAGGGGACTCAGTTCGTCAATAAACGTATTGATAATCTCAAATCCATTCTTGGTTCACAATCTGACCTCACGATCGCCTACTCTAAAGAGGAAAATTCGATCGTAGAGCGAGCCAACAAGGAGGTCTTGCGACACCTCAGAGCCATAGTCTTCGACAAGCGCTTTGTGGCCAAATGGGGAAAACATGACCTGCCAATGGTACAGCGTATATTTAACACCGACGTCAAACAGTCTACCGGGGTATCTCCCGCTCAACTGCTCTTCGGTGACGCACTACACCTCGATCGCCAAATCTTTGTGGCACGGGCCCCGAATGGGGGTGATACTGGCCAACCCCGACGACTATCTGAGTGGGCTGATGCAATGCTTGCACGCCAAGCTCAACTGATTAAAATTGCCCAGAACCACCAAAGGGACACTGACGAACACCATATGGGCTCCGCTGCATCTGGTGCACATATTGAGTACCCGGTTGGATCCTACGTGTTAGTCTCATACCCTGACAGCCCGCCCGATAAACTTCGGACAGTCTGGCAAGGTCCTATGCAAGTCGTCAGTGCTGTCGGTACCAAGTATACTGTCCAAAATTTGGTCAACTACTCCCTTCACACTGTATATATTGGTCGATTGAAGAAATTTGAATACGATGCTCGAGTGACTGACCCTAAGGTTGTTGCAATGCACGACATGGGCGAATTTCTCATTGATCGCATCTTAGACCACCGTGGGAACCGTTCACCTACTACGGGACAATGGATTCGCAGTAGTATGGAATTCCTTGTGAAATGGGGCCCTGGTGGTGGAGAAAATTCATGGGAGCCCTGGCATAGTCTCTTGAGAACTGATCAGCTACATGACTATTTACGGACACACAAAATGAAGTCCCTCATCCCTAGCTGCTCGTTCACCATCGTAGCGGTGACTCCTCCATGTCCCGTTTGTAGCTCCTTGGCTTTCGCCTCGCTGACTGATCGGATGCGAACAGCACCGCCAACAGACACAGCGGACATCACTGACACCGCACCACCTGGTGCCTCAACCATTAAAGGGTTCCACATCTTGCGGTTGCCATCGATTGTGACTCTGCAGTCGCAGTCCTTATCAATAGAGTGAAGCGTGCCTTCCTTGCCCAGCATGGCAAGCATAGATTCAGCGAAGCCACCATGACCTTTCTGCAGCCGTTCTAGCTCAGTTTTAGACACCTGCTTGATCCTTACTTTACCACCAATACGAACGGTGGTCGCAGAGTCTCCAGAACCAGACACGATGTACTCGACCAGCTCAGGGTGCCATAGCTTCCCAACACCTCCGACATCGACACGACAGTCACCGTCACTGTCGATAGACAGAAGCACACCATCCTTGCCTAGCATGTCCGCCATGGTGTCGTTAGAGCCGCCGTGCCCCTTCTGAATGCGCTCCATCTCAGCCTTGGTCACCTTCTTGATGCGCACGCGTGCACCGATGCGGACGAACGGTTGCTGACTCTGCTGCGTGGCACCACCACCTGCAGCAGCAGCAGTATCTGCAGGAGCGCAGGGTGTGGCGGTGAACTTGAAGCCCCAGTCGTTGTTGGAGCCATCACTGAAGAAGTGCACAACGAAACGGCTAGCTGGGATGACCAGGGATGGCACACCACCTACTCCGGGAAAGTGCTTGCTGGAGCTACCGCGCCCCCCGTGGTACTTCTCCTCTCCCCAGCACTCACTCAGTGTTTCGTCCTTGTAGAACTTGACGTAGTCGCAGGTACGCTCCGTGGATGACCGCTCGTCGAAGGTGACACGGTAAGCCTGAGCTCCAGGAACTTCGACCAACGTGTTCGTGATCGTGTTGTCTGCGTATGGGTGCACACTCTCCACGTTACCAGTGGTGTTACGCATTAGCGTTATTGCATCTGCCCCAAGTTTGAGGTCACAGGCATCCTCGGCACCCCAGCGGTAGCTGTTCGCCCTGCCACAGTCCCACTCCACACGCACCCATCCGTCGGCTTTAATCTCGATGATCATCCCAGCTTTGCCCTTGCCGCCATCTTGGTCTCCACAACTACTACATTAAAGCACTTCAAGTTGCCGTCGACAGTAATATTGCAGTCGCCATCCGCGTAAAGAGATTCCAACGTACCCACTTTGCCTAACATCGCAACCATCGTGTCATTGGAACCACCATGGCCGGTTTGAAGCTTTGCCAACTGTTCCGTAGTTAGAGGCTTGAGGCGAATAGGGCCGCCAACCTTCACGGGTTCCTTCAGAGAAGTAGTAGTGGTGGCGATGGCTTCTGACAAGGGGCAGGGAGTAGCAGTGAACTTGAAGCCCCAGTCGTCGTTGGACTCGTCAGTGTGGAAGTGCATCACGAAGCGACTGGCGGGGATCAACAGGGGTGGGGTGCCGCCCACTCCAGGGAAGTGCTTCGAAGAGCCGCCACGACCCCCGTGGTACTTATCCGCACCCCAGAACTCCTTGTGGTCGTCACCCTTGAAGAACTGCAAGTAGTCATAGGTGCGCTGAGTAGAGGTGCGCTCGTCAAAGGTAACTCGATAGGCCTCGGCTCCAGGCACTTTAATAGTGGTGTAGGTGTCCGTGCTGTTGGCGTACGGGTGAGCACTCTCGACGGTTCCGTCAGTAACAACGTTCGCAACAGGAGGAAGCACTACGAACTTGAGGTCATATGAGCTCCCCGCACCCCAGCGATAGTTATTGTTCCTGCCGTTCTCCCACTGCACTCCAACCCACCCATCACTGGACCTTGGTAACCACTCCACGCTTCCCACTACCTCCATCATGCTCGCCCCACTTCCAGTCGGGCCCGCGCTCCACCTTTGCCCCAACTACCATCTCCACCAGAGCAGGGTTCCAGGTGTAAACTGAGCCGTTTACCCGGATGCGAAAGTCACCGTCGTCTTTCACACGATCAAGAGTTCCCTGTTTCCCGAGATGTTCGTCAAGCATCGTGGAGTTGGTGCCGCCGTGGCCCTTCTGCAGGCGCTCAGCCTCCTCCTTGCCCACGGAGCGGATGCGCACGCTGCCACCGAGCGTGACCGACATGGCCGAGGGCGTCGGCAGCACCGTGTAGTGACGCACAAGATCCCCCTTGTACCTCATATCCGATGCGTTAGTGAACACCTTGACTGGCCCAACCGGGCCATTGAAAGAGACCACTGGCAGTAGCTCTCCATGCTCGGTACCAATCGTGCATGCCTGTGCATCGACCACGGAGCCGTTCTTGGTGAGGAACATGTGGTAGCTGCTCCCATTGCGGGTGATCCCAACTCCGACGCGGTCGCCTTGGCTGAAGGTGCTGGTGGACTTCGAGTGATACCCTTCCTCCTTGAAGATGCCTCCATCGTCGCTGTGGTATCCGAAAGAGCCGTCTTTCCACCCCACCATGTCATCGCTTGCACAGTTTAACTTGGTGGGAGACGCTAGTCCAACACCGACGCCAACTCCAGGCTCAATGCGACCAATCTCCACCTCGAAGTAGTTCTGGCGAGCTGACTGCACGACTGAGCCTCCTGCCATGGCATATGGGGCAACTCGGTCTTCCGGCTCGGGATACATCACCGTTCCTACGAAGACAGATGCACGCGTTGAGGACGCCAATCGAGCAGGCGTAGCGACACGGTCGCAATCTGACAGATCAATTATCGAAGCTTTCAATCCAGGCAAAAACCCACCAGCTCCAACTGCCTCGATCATAGCTGGGTTCCACAGCTTGTGGTCACCTTCAACTTCGACGCGGCAGTCCCCATTGCTATCCACTGCGCGCCGAGTGCCCTCCTTGCCCATCATCGCCTGCATCGAGTCTGTCATACCGCCGTGCCCAGTCTGCAGGCGTTCCAGTTCCGCCTTGGACACGACCTTGATGTGTACCGGTCCCCCAATAACACATCCTACGGGGGCAGGTACCACTTGAGAGCCTCCACCCGGGTACACCACCTTCAAGTAGAACTTGTCCGTACCCCAGCGGTAGCGCTAAGACGAAGAAGAGTCGTCCCACTTGACGGTGACCCAATCTCCGAGCTCGGTCACCCTACCACGCTTGCCCACGCCACCATCCTGGATTGCCTTCCTCTGCTGGTCACTGGAGTGCCTTCCTCTGCTGACGTGGAGATGGCTGCGCCGACCTCTTTCGCATGCCTTCTGGCTCTCGATAGCAGTGATCTTGTGGATGAGTTCTTTCTCGCGATCAAGCATCGCGGCTTCTCTGGCCTCTCGCTCACGCTCCTGCTGCGCGATGTACTGGACCTTTGCCATCTCCACCTCCTGCAGCTGCTCCTTATAGAACGCTTCGAGAGCATCCTTCTCGGCCTGCACAGTGGCCTGTTTCTCAGGGTTTTCCGCTAGCTTCTCTTCCAGCTTTTGCTGCATTTCCTGCTCGAGGGCGTCACGCATGCCGCTGAAGTTTTCCTCCATGGCCACTCGACGAGCCTCAATTTCCTCCTGAAGAGAGCGGTATTACTCGCGCTGCTCTTGAAGCTGCTCCTCGCTTGCTCTGTTCAATACAGAGAAGGAAAAAGAAAAAATTAAAGTATCATAACATTTACAGAAAAATAAAATTCTAAAAATAAAATATTTTGACGCATTGTAAAATAACAGGAACTACCAAACTCCGTCCATAAATATAATTATTAAAAAAGTAGAAACTATTTCCATCACTTACCTACGCTGCTGCTCGAGAAGTTTGGCGTGTTGCTCGATGCGCCCCTTGGCAACACCCATCTCCTTTATGTGTCGTTCCTCTCGCTCCATACGCTCAGCGCGAGATTTAACCGCACGGTCGTTGCAGTTTGCGATGTAGTCCAGGTCTACAATGTCGCCCAGTATGTCCTCCCCGAAGGAGCGCATGCCTGCATGCAGGTCCGCCACCACTGCCGTAGCCGCCTCCACGTCACCGAAGAAGCACTGTTCCTTGAACTCATCCACAAGCTTCTGGGAGTAGCTCCCGATCATGACGCTGTGCTGCGAGAGCATTCTGTCGACAGAGCGGTGGCCTATGATGCTCAGGCGGTACATATCTGTCAGACGTCGAGCAGCAGTGTCGCACTCCTTGGTGCGCAGAGCTCTTTCCACCTGCTTCATCATGCCCTCGCAGATCGCCAGCAGCCGCTTCTCGTCGCTGTCCGTGAGGACCGTCTGGAAGATTTCCGAGGGGTTGCTGATGGGAGTCATCTCGTCGATCTTTTTGAGGCAGTCTTCACGCTTGAGCCAGTCGTCGGCACGTTCACGATCCAGCACGTCGAAGATGAAGACACGCTCCGCGAGGTGCTTCATGATCTCCGGGCATGGGTCGGCGAGCAGATGACCCTTCAGGGAGGGAAGGTCCAGGTGCTCATCCGCGTGACTCACCCCAATCAGCAGAGACGATGCATGGGATTGAAGGTTCTCCTGGCTACCAAACAAGTCCCCGCAGATGCGCAGCATGTCGGTGATGCCCTTCACGCGCTGACTCAGCAGCGTGTGGTAGTTGATCAGCACAACCACACGAATACCACTGGACTTGAACAGCGTGTTCTTGATGTTCACCGCATTGGCGATGTTGATCTCCGCCCCACGGTTATCCAGGAAACCCGGACAGTCGCAGTACGTACGTCCGGAAGGATCCGACTCGATATTCGGCATGAAAGTGGCGGAGACCTTGGAGTGCCCGATCTGCATCAACTTATCAAGGGCGCCACTTTCACTCGTGGGCTGTACCAGCACGAGCGACACAAGCCCAGTCAGGCCCAGTTCCCTTGGCTTACGACTGATCATAGTGCAACCAGCGAGGTAATTCACAAAGGTGCTTTTACCTGCCCCAGTATTGCCGATCAGGAAGATTCCTTCCTTGTCCGCGATTAGCTCAGCACGTGCACTGCCGTACGCAATGCACTGGGTGACCAGATTGATGCTCTCTGTCAGCGGAAGTTCCTTGGTCGGGTTGGCAATCTTCTCTTTGATGATCGGGCACGCCTCTTCCGGAGGCACAGAGAGGTCAACTTCTGTAGTAGCGGCATCAGAGGGTGCGTCAAATGACAAAGCGGATACCACACTGGCGTTGCTGAAGGAATCGGAACGAACATGCTGTCCCTGCTTCCCTCCTTTTTTGTAATCTCGATCCGAGCTCACACTCGGTGGCTGATTGGCCTCAGCATCGAACTTGCTGGTAGTTGAATCTGCGCGGTTCGGGCGTGTAGAGTCGGCTTCGTCTCTAGAAAACGCCGAGGTTATCTTGGGCGATGGAGTAGGCAGCTGCACCTTATCCGCCTGCGAGGAGGTGGTAGGGGGAGGTGTCTGAGCAAAGGGGGCAGTGGCGGGAGCTGGGGGAGGCGATGGTGGGCGAGGAGGTGTCGCACCAGCACCTGCACCAGCACCTCCGGCAGAACTGGTCTCTCCATGAGGGGGAGGTGTAACCTGCTGCTGCTCCTGCATATTCGATGCAGGGGGAGGTGTAGTCTGCTGCTGTTGAAACTGCTGAGGCTTCTTCTGCTGTTCCTGCTGCTGAGGCTGTTGATGAAACTGCTGCTACTGTTGGAATTGTTGCTGCTCTTGTTGTGGCTGCTGCTGATACTGCTGAGGCTGCTGTTGGTACTGGGGCTGCTGCTGTTGATACTGCGGCTGCTGCTGATACTGTGGCTGCTGTTGATACTGCTGCTGCTGATACTGCTGATACTGCTGCTGCTGTGGCTGCATTGGTACAGCCGGGTAGTTGCCCATGTACGGGTTTGGCCCTCCTTACTGCACGGGCTGCGCATAGGGCATGTAGGCTCCCTGGCTTTGGATACGGAAACTGCTGATGCTGATGCTGCTGAGGTGCGCTAGGAGCAACATTTTTCGAACGCGACAAGTCCATAGAGTTCGATTTTCCCAGCAGAGGTCGTCGTTCAGGGGAAGATGGTTCGTCGATCGGAGCTGCGACAGGAACGCCAGAGGTTTCTTTGGAGCTTTTTTGGAAGAGACTGAGGAATCTTGCGATGCGCTCCGTTTAACTGGTACCGCAACTTGCACACTCGAATCGTCATCCGTGACTGATCCCTCGGACGCAGCCATGGTAGAAGGCATCCCATCAACTAGCTTGCGATACACATTGCCTTGGATGGTGAAAAACATTCCAGTGGAGGGCAGATCATTCCTCCAGACGCCTTCGAATACCTAGTAGAATCTGTGGTGCTCCGAAGAGTAGATTTGCTGCGCACCATGCCCTTCTCTCTTGCCATCCATGAAACAACCGGTGTAGTGTTCGCGGTTATGGACAAACACTTCCGCATTTCCAGTGATGTCATGAAACTTGTTGTTCAGAAAGCATCCCTGATAATATACCTGCAAAGTTGCGAAATGCCATTTCAGTAATGGCAAAAAATGACGCGAATAAGTCGGGGGATAAAAAGTAGAAACCAATATCAAACAAGAATAAAAATAAAATCATAAAAGAACAAGCATGTTTCGTGCTTATCTTACAGTATTTGAAATGAATTTTCCGGTACCACACGCCACCAGTTTATACTTGTCCCATTTTAAAGCTTTAGAGAAGTTCGTCAAACTAAATTGCTTCCCTTCCCCTCTACGTTTCAAAATTCTTTCACCTTGATGCTGACCATCAATAACTGTCCCGTCGGCCAGTTTCATTTGAGCTTCGACGGGTCTACCATCACCAACAAATTCGTTGAGCTCGTCTCTATTGCCGGCGGCGATTACTTTGACGGCCGTCCCAACACAGCTGACGACAAATCCGACGTCAGCGAGTGACATTGGAGCTAAAAGAAAAGAAACCGACTAATATTGAACATATGAAGCCAAACACCAAAGAATAGATAAGTTCTTTAAATTTACCTGTAATTTACGCACGACAGAGACAGACCACTGAGAGATGATGTTGTTGGAAAAAAGATCCCGTTCCCAAGGTTCCTCCTGATCCTGCAAGATTATCTTTCATTCTAAATTCAGTCTTTAATATATATTTGGATAAGTAATCATTGTATTTTATATATATTTTGGGAAGAAGTGAATTTACAGAAAAATCAACCCTCTCCTACAGTGTGTGTGTTTGGTTACTCAAGCAGTTAAATACATCACGCAGAAAAGCTGCTATACTTACTTAACGCTCATAAACCCGGAGCACATGGGAAAAGATCGACTTAAGAACTATAATATGTGCTATCTAGCCGACGCGTTGCAAATATATACGCAAAAAAATTAGATAGAAAGGAGCAGTTGCGATGCCAAAGTTGAACTTTGCGTCTTCTTCACTCGCTCTTTCGCCTCACTCACCGCAATCTCCATAGCTGAAAGCTAGATGCACTTTTTGGCCGGTTCTAGCTCCAAAGGTCGCCAGCCTCTGGTCCGTGAACTCTCCTACAGTAATAAAATTAAATGAGCCATGATGGCAGCAGCAGCGGCATGCCAAACCCATGTCAGTAATTCTGAAATATATAGTAATTACTTAATAAAATTCTCAATTATCACTCAATGATAGCAAAGTTCCCCGCATTTATATAGGGGATGCGGGGAACCCCATATCTATTGTATGAATAAGACTTCGATGCAGTCTGGTTAATAGTAGAATTATGATAATAAGTACTT
The DNA here is from genome assembly GCA_964036045.1 of Eutreptiella sp. 'Long Island Sound 2002'. Lineage (NCBI taxonomy): Eukaryota > Euglenozoa > Euglenophyceae > Eutreptiales > Eutreptiaceae > Eutreptiella > Eutreptiella sp. 'Long Island Sound 2002'. The sequence goes on along the minus strand of CAXIWF010001116.1, from coordinate 1,801 downwards.
CAAAGTAATAATTTAAATTATTATCATAATTTATCATACTTTAAATTATCACTTTCCGGTTTATTGTTTCCTTTCCTTTCTTTGGAGCTGTTTAGGTTAAAAATCATGTAAATTTACAAATCACAAGTAAATTTTTTAAAATTTACTTGTGCTTAAAAAGGAAACCCGTGAATTATTCACCACGTGATTATTATCGTAATGTTGTTCAATGGAATTTTCATATTACTATCGAACTTTTTTATTGCCTTTGCTGCAGAGGAGTATGAACATGTACATACACGTGTACACTGGTTTTTTTTGCATTATCATAAAACTGGTCATGACCTAACGAGAAAGATTGCAAAGGTTTTTAGGGAAGCACCCTGTTTTGCTACCGCTAAAAATATTGAGCAACGCCTGGACGCTCGTATCTCAAGAGAGGATATAGAAGGTCACGATATTGTCATTAGTGCCGGAGATGAAATGAATTTCAATTGGGTGACGGGTTTGCTTAATGCAAGCAGCACTGTAGTCAGATATGTGCATTTCGTAAGGTAAGTGTGCACAACTCTCAACAGTGTTGAGGCGGCGTTTGATCCTAAAGTTTATCTTTTATTTCCCACTACACTCCGGGTGGAGTCCCGGATGTGAATTTAAAATTACACAATGAATGATACATTGCTTTTTCTAGGGATCCAGCTGATTTAGTGGTATCAGCCACTCTCTACCATTCCCAAACACCTGCTCCTGAAGGTTGGCTCAATGTACCTGGTTATAATCCATGCGAAATTGAAGATTTCCTTACCACACAGCATAGCGCCAGTAAAGTTGCAAAATATAATAAGTTGGATCTTGATCAGTTTATGAATGGGATAATAACTTTGCAGAGCCGTTGCTTGGTCGTGCTGAACAAAAAAGGCAATCTTTGGAAAACCGCTGGCTATGGCGCTGTATTGCAAGCGTTGCAAGAAGATTTTTTTGGCGACGCGTTGGAATTAGAGGCAGCCAGGACAACCCTGAAAATTGTCGATATGCTGCGCATGGGAGCAAATTCGCTCTATTCGCGGTCAGCTCCTCTAACCTCAATCACAGTTTTCACTTCAGAATTTGTATCTGATGATGTTATCAAACTACGCCAAACCATTACAAAAGTCTACAGCTTCCTTATGAACGAAACAGATATATCAGAAGAAAAACATCATCCTTTTTGGAAATGTATTGATGTTCTGACTGCGGTGGATCAAGGCTTAAAACAAATCTATGTAAGTCCTGAAATTTTGGCTGAAGCGGACAACCGTCTTAAGCTACATATGACCCACGATAAACTAACCACTGACGAGCGGCAGGAGTACATTGATTGGCTATACCGGCATGAAATAGTAGGTCCTATCATTCATGCTGTCAATCATACACTTTTCGCTACTCATTGATCCATTTGTAAACCCTAAAGTATTAAGGGCAACTGTATATTTCAAACGAAACACCAATATGTCTCTTGTAAAATTACTGCTTACTCTTTTTACTTACTCTATGATAATTTTCCCCAGTATTTAAGACTACACAACCATAGTCTGATATACTCTAGATAATACTTACGAGTACCATGTTTGAAACATTTAAGTATGTTATGATCTCGTATATTTGCTGTGTTAGCAGTCTATTAGTTACTTACAATATATCCACTTGACTAGTGCTGGTAACACTGGCCACCTGTACAGCCTACAGATGTGCGCGGAAAGGATCTGCAAAGACATTTACTGTTGATTATGCGTATGCCAGCCATCATACTAACATCCAATAAAACTGTCTCATGCGCACAACA